>SNQN01001607.1:0-25917 GCA_008642245.1 Bassia scoparia | reverse complement strand
GTACAAAGCAAGAGTTTGAGGAGAGAATTCAAATAAGGGATATTCGAGATATCCAAGATAAGGAAGTAGCTGAAAGTTAAAGCTGCTATATAGTTGAAATCTATATAGTTATACATGGCACTTTGGCACTTGGCACTTGACAATTACAGGCAGTGTTTGTGCAGACAGACCTGTTGCTCCAAAATTAGGATTAAGCACGGGCTTTACATCATATAAGTAAAAAATAATAGAATTAATTCCTGCAATTATTTTCTACTTGCTTCTTTCCCTATTTTGGAAATTGTAAATTACTTGCATAATATTGGTTTTGGGCGTACTTTCTTTTTAACTCCTATCACATGGGTCTACCTCTCTCCCCTTTGTAAAACAAGTACATCAATCCAATGATGCAGCTAATAAAAAACGGAGGAAGTATTGTAATGGAAAATGTTAATTCGTTTTTTTCGATGAAAAAATGTTACTTCTATTTTTTTAGATGCTGCACTTGTCCCAAAAATGGGGGAAAAAAAACACAGAGAGAGAATTGACTTATAAAAAAATGGAAAAAGTATTTGACTCAAATAAGAATATTATTTGCGTTTCTCACAAGCTTGCTTACCAACATATCGAGTTTATCTGGAGCTCATTTGAACTGAATTAATTTTGAGCAAGTCAATCTCGAATAGTTTGGGAGTTGTCTCATGTTCTTGGTATCCCTGTATGCTTGTATGCTTGTAGTGTTGTTGGATGTTGACTTAATGCTCTTTTTTCACTATCAAATTATCCAATTCCTTTTTGAGATACCTTGGTAAATCCCTAAATGTCCTTGACACTTATTTTGGCATTGTTAAATAGATTAAGGATGTATCTTTGCARTTTAGATGTCTATTATAATTGTATTTTGGGGAAATGGTTAAAAAATATAATCATAAAGATTCTTCTATTCACTTTTTTCCTTTGTGCTTTTTAAGCTCCTAGACATATTGTTAATGTCATTGATCCTTTTTGTTTAGTTGCTTCACCAATATGTTTCTTATTCAATTGTGTTTGATCTTACAGATTGCTGAAAAAATAAATTGTATTATTAGAGAACAAGGACTTAAGGAAATTGGTGAACTGGAGGAGAATCTTGTCTTCGGTGACGCCGGAACAAAAGAGGTCATRGAGATTTTGAGYACKCATGAGGTACGGACTTGAGGATCTGGTCATAATCTTTGATTTAAATATAATATACTTGTACTTCTCTTCATGTACAAACGTTATTGTAGGAAATAAGCCGTGAAAAAAAGTTGCGCCTATTGATGGTATATGCTGCTGTTCATCCTGAAAATTTGAGAGTGACAAAGGTTTAAAGTTGATGCAGGTAATTATATCAAGTTACCATCTTTGTCATTTCTATGCCTCTAGTTTCCAGTTTTTAACTCTGTTGTTTTCTTAGGCCTGTTCTCCCTAGCTTATTTTCAGTTCAACACCTAATTTCCTTTTAGTTATAAACAATTCATTTCAGCTCAATTTAATTCAGTTCAATTCAGCTTGTTTTCAGCCGTAACAAAACCCTTAGAGGATCATACTACTTCGTATCTCAAATTAATAGGAAGCTCTCAAAAATGTATTTTAAGTTTCTTTTTCTTACAGCCACGCATTTTGTTTATTGTCACTGCTATTAATTCACCATATTATTTTCCTGTGTTTGCCTAACCCTATTCATATATTGTTGTGCCCAAGTAGTGGTTTGATGGTGGTTTATTCTTATGCTTCATTATGCTCTATGCTCTTCTCCCTGCTGAACAACCTTGTTCTCTGTCCTTTCTGATCTATACCCCAAATGAGTTTGCTGAGGCTATTACAGTGTATGTTGCATTATATTGTATGCCTTCTCCTACCTGAACCTTGTTCTCTGTCCTTTCTGACTTGATGCCCATGTGAGTCTGCAGAGGCTATAACAATGTCAAAAACAAGGATAAGAGAAAGAGTGTATCTGTGTGTGTGTGTTGGGGGTTGCGTTAGGAAAGCATGGGAAGGTGGACCTCATTACTGGTTGAGAGAGAGAGAGAGAGAGAGAGAGAGGGAGAGGAGGGGGAGAGGAGGGGAGGGGGAAGGAGGGAGAGAAGAGAGAGAAGAGAGAGAGAGAGAGAGAGAGAGAGAGAGAGAGAGAGAGAGAGAGGATGAGTGATACAACAACAACAACAAAGCCTTGATCCCAAAATACGCATGAATCAATATCATAATCAATAATCACATAAGTCATCAACATAAATCTTCTCCCTCCACTCTCTGTTTAAAGCCACATTTTTATCCAAACCCAACCGCTTTCAACCACCCTCAATCAAGCTTGTTTTGGTCTTCCTTCACCTCTCATCTTTCTCTCCTTGTGCTCCAGAATGTGTGGGCAAAGGAGCAAGCCTAATAGAAAGGTTCGAGCACACAATAGCATAAGGAAATTTCGAGTTTGGAGGGACATGTGTTTGGGGTTTGTGCCAGCCGAATACGTCTAAGCGTGCACAAGCGCTGTCCGCAACACCCGTGTTGTTCGGCAACACACTATTTATAGAGGCCGTAAGAAATTACAAAGCAAATAAGCAATTTCGGAGAAGCCCCACTAATATTCCCAACACCATTACCTTAATTCACATGGAGAAGCCCTAAATGATATTGTTTCCAGTGAAGTATTCCGAAGGGAGTTGATCTTATTTAGTGCATTGCTTCATAACTTCACATATATATTGTATTGACTTTTTTTTTCCTTGCCTTTTGATATATGGAGGCTGAGTTTTTTATTATAAAAGAGAATTGTGAGGAAGGACCTTTAAAATTGTCCTTTGTGAGAAAAGGCCTTGCAAAAAAATTGTTTGCCTTTAAACACCTTAAACCAAAACAAAAAGTTGCGAAGAGGGATTTTGCTGCTACTTGCAATTCAAATCTTTGATATATTCCAAATCTACCTAATAACATCTAATCCCATCTCCCTTCTCACCCACTTCCACCTTTTATCTCCTCGTCCATTAACATCCATCTTACTCCATTTTCCCTCCTTAACTTCACCTCTTCCACCTATATTGTAGTTCTCTTCAACATATTCAAAATAAATACTTTGCCGAAAATAAAATTATCACTTTTAGCGATTACTGATGCAAATGCTCGTATGTTCCTTTGCCTATTTCTGAAAAAAATAGAATAAAACGAAATTCTATATGGTGGCATCGAGTTTTGTCAAAATCCACACGGTGGCAACCTAAGTTTCCTAAGTTCAATTTGGTGTCAATTAGTTGTGTGAAATCGACTTGTTTCTAGTGGTGGTTTCGAAATTGGGTTGTTGAAATGTGGTGGTACAAAGTGGTAATTTTGATTTCGGCTGCTATGTCTGGTGGGGGGGGGGGGGGGGGGATGTTTCAGTAGTAGTGGTGGCGGTCGTGGGTGATTTTTGGGAAGAGGAGTTGGTGCGGTTAGGGTAGGGTAGGTTTGGTGGATGGTGTTAGGTTTTGGGTTAGGGATAGCTGCGATGGGGTTGTGGTGGGTTACGACAGAGAGGAGAGAGAAGTAGAAGGTGGTTGAAAAGGAGAAAGAGTTATGGTAGTGGTGGGTGTAGAGGAGAGGAGAGAAGAGGGCTGGTTATGGGTAGTATAGAGGATGACAATGGTTTAAATTAGTATATTTTGGTTTAATTAGGTATAATTAGTTTATTAATGTATGGTTAATGTTTGATTAGGGTGTAAGTTCGAATTGGTCCCTCGCAATTTTTATGGTTTAAGGTGTTTAAAGACCAATTTTTTTTTTGTCAGGCCTTTTCTCGCAAAGGTACATTTTTAAAGGTTTTTTTTCTCACAATCTTCTCTTATTATTAGGGGGGACAACTATTCCCCATCGGTCTTAGGCCCAAGACACATTTAATCTTAGATCATTAAAAAAAGGTTTGATGGTTTTGATTTTATGGCAACTCGTTCACCCAATGCTCAGGTCTGCCTGAAGTGCTGGCTTCTGAATGGGCTGCCACGGTGCTGGGAAGCTGTTGTTTCCATTGTGGTGCTTGGTTCAGTTTCGAGGATACTGCATGTGTGTCTGCTGCCTATTACAGGTGGACAGGTCTGGTAGATGCTTCTATGGCTATTGAGGGCCAAGTGCAGGTCATGTTTAGGCTCAAAGCTCAAGGTATGGGCATGCTGGGCTAATCCGCATGTGTATACTCTTGTATTTGCTGCAGTTACATGTTTTTTTGCAAAGGATTTAGAGTTTTAAACCATTCTATGATGTATATAAAAGGCCTTGCCCAAACCCGCCCATAAAGTGCGGGCTTTACGGGCTTTTGCGGGCCGGGCCGGACTTTTGAACCGAAAATGAATATTTTTGGTTGCCCAAACCCTAACCTTTACCGGGCGGGTTTGAGCGGGTCACGTGGGCCGGGCTAATATGATCACCTCTAATTTAGACCATTCTATGATGTATAGCCTAGGTAACTGTAGGTTTATGCAAATTTTTTTGGTTCCCTTTGTAACCATTAGGAGTCCCTCTAATGGATAGGTACTAAGCTAGTGTTAAGATTGATTATCTCTTAGTGCTTTGTACTTCTTTGTTCCATAGATGGTTTGGATGGAAGTTAAGCAACTAGGGGCTTGTTCCTAAAGTGCTCTAACTATCCATTCTGGTGGTGGCTTTGTGTCACATTCTTAGGGTAGGATGTAAAACTGTTCTCCTTTGGTATATAATTCTTTACTTACCAAAAAAAAGGTCCTCTTTGGCCACTCTTAGGAAACAATTCTTTATGAGAGACCAACTTGCATATGGATTCACCTTTTTGTCCCAATTAGCCTCATTGATCACTCACTCTGTATAAACCGTAGCATTTGTATCCTTTAATGTCTACTATTTTATCCTTGGCTCCCCGTGGTTACACTTCTTCCCACCTTCTTTCAAGCGAATAGTCATCACCAAAAGGCGATGTTAGGTAACCACACTCTCTTTAGGGATGACCTTGCAATTTACTCAACTCTATCTCTATCTATACGCTCGCCTTGTCAGCAAGAAGATTTGACAAAGTTTTACACTAGCTGTCACTAACCTAACCTACTGGAACCTTCATCCTATATCCAGGTTTGGGCCATGTAGCGAGAAAACCATAAATTGACATTGGTAAACGAGGACACATGCGGTGTTTAAACATCTCAATTGTCACTCAAGCCTATAATGGACTAAGATAAAATTGTATCGGCTTAACTTAATGATACAAACCAAGTCCAAATATACATTTTACAAAGTGACCCTGTTGGCCTGTTGTATATTAATTCTAGATCCGCAATTGTTGTGTTACCTAATGTTTTTCCCATTTCCTGTTTTAGTGTTCCTTTGTGTTGTTCCCATTTGCAATCTTTCTATATTAAATCCACATAATGTCAAACTATTTTATAATAAACTTGTAATTTCATTGGTTGAATAAAAACATAAACTTTAAGTTTTGCATAGTAAATTGTGACTCAAACTATCAAGATAGAAAAGGAGGAAGTAATGAAGTCCTTTATAGAAGTATCCTTGTTCTATAAAGAGCAATATTAATATGGTGAAACCATCCCTCAAACACCATATGCGCAAGAATTTCACTGTGGCACCGAGTGGGATATTTAAAAGCTTCCCTAGGGGTTGTTGAGTTGAATGAAATTACAGATGAGGAGAATTTGGTTGGGAGTAGAGAAGAGAGAGATATGAGGATTGTAATTTTACAAAGAGCGACAGTGATACAAGGGAAGCTGATGTGTAATATTTTTCGGTTCTATGAGACAAAACTATTATAACCAATAAAGTGGTTTCCGTTATCCTGTTGTGGTTTTGTGTTTAAATGCCAAGGGACTTGTTATATTCAATAGAATTGCTGACCAAGTTTTGTTTCAATTCCATTTTATAATTAACAGAACATATAAAAATGCTAAACAGCACGTAACATTTCACATGTGCTGTTTCTTACTGTTTCTTTTTCCGTGGACTATGCAGCTAGCAAGGTTATCATCAAATGACATGAATGCAGTGAATAACATGAAATTACTTGGCACAACCCTTGAAGCAAAGAAAAGATCTATCGGTGCTTTGGCAGTGAAATTTAATGATAAGGTGTGTTGTCTTGTTTGCATTTCTTTCCGTCCCTTTTCTTGTCCATGCTCCTCTTTCACTTTATTTTTGCTGCAATTAGAAAAAGCGTGGAGTCAGAAAGGAACGTGTTGGAGAAGAAACAGACTGGAATTATCTCGGTTTTACCCAATGTTGAGGTATGTAATCATTCCCAATGATAAGGGGGTTTGCAGATTAGAATTATCAAATAACGTCTCATGGATTGCTGTAGATAGTCTTTCATAGATCCTAGAAGATTCTTACATTTGATGTGGGAAGGAAATATGTGTAGTTGTGTGCATTATTTTTCCTTCCACTTTTTGTCAATAATAAGGATGTTGTTCGATGATGTTGTATGGACATGGCAAAGTCTTATGTTCCATCCGAAGTATGTATTATTTGTGGTGGATTATATTTCAGGAACTTATTGAAAAACTCAGTAAAGGTGAACTTTCTAGATGAATATCCATGTATTAACGATCCAAGTCCTACATTTCGTGGAACTGCACATCGTGCTGCCATACAATATAATGAGACTCCAGCTGGACATTCTATGAGATCAAGACGGACTCCAACATGGGCTTCTCGTCCTCGTAATTCTGATAATGGGTATTCAAGGCAAGACTATCCATGATCAATAAAATTTAAACTGCAATTCAATTCGTGGAAAACTGGTGGTGTAATTACATATTTCAAAGCCAAACCCTCTGCACAGTTGTGTCTATTTATTTCGTTCATTGTTGTTGCTATCTATTATTACAATGCACAGGGGAGTCGCAAATTGCAAATGTGGCGATGATTAATCTAGATCCTGAGTATTGCTACGCAAGACTTTAGAGGAGCTAAGCTAGCTGATTTGGGTTTGGCACATATCTAATTGTAGTGGAAATTAGAATGAAAATGTATGTGGGCTGGTTTGGGTTTCTATCATGCAAAAAAAGTAGAAATTTGAAATATACGTTGCCATATTGGGAATAGAGCAAAGAATTAGGGGCACTGTAAAATGCAATTTGGGGCATAGAATATGGGACGGAAAGAGTATATCTTTTGTTTCCTATCTTCATCCCCTGTATAGCAACTTATGTTTCACAATTTGTTATTACTGTTGTGCAGTTGATGATAAATCTTGAGATATTTTTAAAATCATATATTACTTAATCTTAATGTTCTTGTTTTGCAAACTGCAAAATGAGCTGCTCACTATATTTCTTTGCACTTATTTGATTGTATTCTTGGATTTATTTTTCTTCGTGTCTGCAGTGATTCAGTTCTCAAACATGCTTCTAGTGATTTCAAGAAGATGGGCAGACGTATCTTTGTATTTATTGTAGGTGGTGCTACTAGGTCAGAGGTAATGTGAACTTCTTGCGTTATTCTGCTGAAAGACATTTCTTTCTATGCTTTCCATTAATACATGCAATCTGCCATCTCTTCAGCTGCGTGCTTGTCACAAATTATCCACGAAGTTAAACAGAGAAATCATTTTGGGTTCCTCAAGTATTGACGAGCCTCCACATTCATCACGGTATTCTTTTTATAATTTTTTTCTCGTAAGTAAATAGCATTACATGAAGTCGTATATGCTGTTTATTCGGTCATCTAGATTTCTTATATTGAATGTTTGAGACCTTTCGTATTTTTCATATTTTTATCTTATTATTTTCATACTTTTTTTTTTCCTGTGAAACTAAAATGTTATTATGGCCTGTTTGGATTTGAAGTTGCATTTCAAATTCAGGAATTGGGTCAAGTTTTCTTGTTGGATAATACAAGCATTTGGATTTGTATTTGGCCCAATCCAAATCAACTTAACAATCAGTCAAGTTTGATGGATTTCAAATTCCAAGTCAATACATGTCATTTCAATTTCTTTTACTACTCTTCCACTTCTCTCTCCTCCATTGCTCCAACAACCACAACTCTTTCCCTCTCTCCATCATCCATTACTAACATTACCTCACCAACGTGAATTTTACCCAAAATAGCTCCATCTTTGAGCAGTTTGACATCAATCTTGGAATTCAAGCTTGATTTTGGTCGTTTTGAAGCAAACTACACGTATTAAAGCTTTAATTTCATCTCTTTTTTTGAGGGAAAAGCTTTGATTTCATCTAAATTAAGCTACTTTGATACTTTTACATCTGATTTTTTTTTTTTAAAAAAATCATTCAAAAATATCAAAATATGATTCACAAAAAGAGCTACAAGCCTACAAGTATTATAATTTAATTTACAAAATTTTAAAGCAATTTCAATTGTATTAATTTAGAATTGAAAATGCTTGGTTATAGTTTTTCGTTTGACCGTTGAATGACATTGTTGTGTGATTTGATGATTACCAAAGAAGTTGATGTATTAGAGTTGTCAACTTGTCATATAGATTTTGGTCTATTAGTGTACAGCTTTCTTAATTTATTTGTTGGTACTGTATATTGGTTTATTTTTATTGTTGTTATTGTTGTTGTTAATTTACTATAGGAAGTTTTAATACATGGGAAATGAATTCCCTTTCTAGATTCATGGGAAATCACATTTATTAGTTTGGTTGATTTTATGGGAAGTAAAGTCCCATGGACAATTAAATGGTAATTAGTCAAAATTGCTCACAACCATCTCCACCTCTATCATCTTCTCCCTTTCTCTTTCTCTCTCCTCCAAATATTCTCATCATCTTCATTCTAATCAAACACCCTTCATCATTCAACCATCATCCTTCATTTTATCACAACCATCTCATCTCTTCCACCACAACYAATCAAAACACCACCAACAATTAATAGCCCATCTTTCTCTCTCTCTTCTTTYATCACATTTCACCATTTTCAATCACCCTCTTCCTTTCATTCACATCCCCAAATCCATTGTCATACCCAAATCATGCCCACTTGAACAAATAGTGAATCATTTAAGACCTTAATCAAAGTTGCTTGTTTCTATTTTGTTTTCTTACTTCGTAAATGAAAGGCGTCTATGATGAGAGAAGTTGATGAGGGTGATGAGAAAGGTTGATGTTGATGATAATAAAAAGGTGGATGGGTATGACGATGATGATGTCGGTGGATGGGTATGGTAGTTGAATATGACGGTGGAAGGTGATGATTAAGGTAGATTGGGATGATATTGTTAAGGTAGATGGTGATGATTAGGGAGCTAATATTTACAGGAATTTTGAATTACCGTGGGGTACCTTGGTAATTCAATACAAGCTGTTGGATTTTTTATTTCCCAGGAAATCTTATTTCCTACGTGAATTGCCAACCAAACACCATTCCACTCTACAATTCCTAGGATGTTTGATTTCCTATGGAATTTACTTCCAACCAAACTATACGTAAAATGTTGTTGGAGTGAAACAGAATCATTACATTTTGAGTTGCCACATTTGTACCAATATAATTATAGTACTAATGCAGTGTTAGTTTTTGTGGAAGGTTAATAGTTGGTACTAATTATACATATTTATGGAGTATATAGGATTCCAGGGTCAAAGTCAATAATTTGATGGTATAGAGGTTGTCTTGGTGACTAGTGGCTAAAAAAAAAGTGGTATTGCAACAATCCTGAACAGTGAACTCCCTACTTATTTTGTTACATTGAATAGAATGAAGATTGAAGATGATTATCCAAACAAAAAACCCAAAAGAAAGAATTTGGATTAAATCCCACCCCCTTATTTGCCCAACTACTTAATGTTCAATAGTTATGGACCCAAGTATGTGAGAGATGTTGTGCCAACAACTGATAGCACATGCAGATCACATTATTGGCCCTTGTTTGGTTTTTGGCTTCTTAACTAGCTTTTGGTTTGTAGCTGGAATTGGTCAGCAACATTCTTGTTTGGTTGTTGGTTTGTTTGCCGGCTTAACAAGTGGCTTTTGAAAACTCCTAGAATGGAAACTGTAGTCATTTTCTTTGAAACGGAGGAATTAATAATTATCCATCAATAGCTAATAATTATTCTATCCGTTCCCTTTTGTTTGTCTTGTTTCCTTAAATGGAAACTCTATATATTAAAGATGGGGATTAAAGATGGTTGATGTGTGAGGATTAAAGATGGATGGTGTGTGAGAGAGGGTAGTTGATTAGTGAGGGTTTTATGTTAGATTAGCAACTTTTTATTTCTAGGTTAGTGTAGATTAATTTTAGGTTAATATTAATTTTAATCTTTGAAAATTAGGTCCCTTAAAAAAAAAAAATTCGTATA
The DNA here is from genome assembly GCA_008642245.1 of Bassia scoparia. Lineage (NCBI taxonomy): Eukaryota > Viridiplantae > Streptophyta > Magnoliopsida > Caryophyllales > Amaranthaceae > Bassia > Bassia scoparia. The sequence continues at coordinate 15,644 of SNQN01001607.1, read as the reverse complement.
TAAAGTTGGAAAGTTAGATTAGTTTTAATTTTGAAGTACGTAGTATACTATATATTAGTAGCTTATTATTACAATAGCTAATACTAGTTTTCTACGCACGCGATGCATGCGGTAAGCTCATGTGATAATAGTATATCCAATAATTAAGAAAGATTAGTAAGGATAGTAGTGTAATTTCAATTGATTATAATATATTCAATTACCAAAATAACCTTAATAAAATAAAGATTTAAGGAGAGTTAGTAAGGGTAGAGGGGCAAATTTAGGTGGACACCACGGCCATCACCTCCCCTTCCTAAATAATAGAGATCATGAATAATAAATCATTATTCTCGAAAGTCATTTTACCATGTATCAGATAAAAGCCAACTACCAAATTTACCATAAATGTTTATAAAATCATTCACGTAACAGTCATTCAAACAAGTCGGCACAAACAATCATAAGCTGTTGGCCAACAGGACGTTGGCATTAATTCTCTAAAACACTGCCTTTTATTCTCTTATTATATCTTCATTTTTCTCTTGTATCTTTGTGGATTACCAGAGGGGTGATAGATCTCTCGCATGGGGTTCGGCGAACAATAGCCCATACTAGGTTGTTCACACCATTTATATGTGCAATATTGTTTGTTTTCCTTGGGTGCTACTGTTCATGATTTGGGCCACCTATGGTAGTAAGACTTTGATTGATTTTTTTTGTGTGTGGGTGTGTGCGTGCAGAAATTGAAGCTGATGTCAGCAGACGAACTTTCACTGGATGACCTTGAGATTTAGTCGATCAACTGCACAAAGTTCTTCTGTGGTCCACCCAAATCCATCTAATGACATTTTATTATTGAATGGAACTTTAATTAAAATAATTATAATTAAATGCACTTTCTAAGCTGCTCTAAATGCTAAAACGTTACTTCTCTATCAGTGTTTGAAAAAAGTAGCTTTTAACGNAGACATTTACTCTTTTACCCAACTTATTCAACTTTTTACCCAACTTACTCAATTATTTTATTCAACTCAATCAACTCTTAAAAACCGTTCCAAAATGATATGGAACATCTAAAAAAAACGGAGGGAGTATATATTAGTAGCTTATTATTACCATAGTTAATACTAGTTTTCTACGCACGCGATGCATGCGGTAAGCTCATGTGATAATAGTATATCCAATTTACTAAAATAATTAAGAAAGATTAGTAAGGATAGTAGTGTAGTTTCAGTTWATTATAATATATTCAATTACCAAAATAATCTTAATAAAATAAAGATTTAAGGAGAGTTAGTAAGGGTAGAGGGGCAAATTTAGGTGGACATCACCGCTTCCCTTATATAATAGAGATCATGAATCATTATTCTCGAAAGTCATTTTACCATGTCCATGTATGAGTTAAAAGCCAACAACCAAATTTACCAAAAATGTTTATAAAATCATCCACGTAACACAGTCAATCAAACAAGTCGGCACAAACAATCATAAGCTGTTGGCCAACAGGACGTTGGCATTAATTCTCTAAAACACTGCCTTTTAATCTCTTATTATATCTTCATTTTTCTCTTGTATCTTTGTGGATGACCAGAGGGGTTCGGCTAACAATAGCCCATTAGCCCATACAAGGTTGTTCACACCATTTATATGTGCAATATTGTTTGTTTTCCTTGGGTGTTACTGTTCATGATTTGGTACTAAGACTTTGATTGATTTCTTTTTTCCTTCTTTTTTTTTTTGTTTGTGTGGGTGTGTGCGTGCAGAAATTGAAGCTGATGTCAGCAGACGAACTTTCACTGGATGACCTTGAGATTTAGTCGATCAACTGCACAAAGTTCTTCTGTGGTCCACCCAAATCCATCTAATGACATTTTATTATTGAATGAAACTTTAATCAAAATAAATAAAATTAAATGCACTCTCCTAGAGCTGGTTCTATAGAAGCTAAAACGTTCTATTTCTCTATCACTGTTTTAAAAAAGTAAGCTTTTAACGCTTTACCGCTACCAAATTGACCTTGCAATAGTACATAAATTAACCAAACAGCATTTTAAATCTACTCAGAATGCCTAAACGTATACGAGCACAACCTAAATCTTAAACGCCAAACCGTGTGCCTATATAAGGAACAAGGGGAGGTGGTGGCCGTAGTGGAGGTATCTACAAGTGAAAATACCAGTAATATGTAGCAATACCATGCTACTATCCTATCTTTACTCTCAATTGCATGGAGTTTAATTCCATATTTTTTTTATCATGTGTACTGGATCGAACACTTATATAGGTACCACTCTTTCTTTTAGTATTAATTCTCGTACTTATATAACGGTGAAGTAATGGTGTCTCCCTTTTGAATGTCCATAAATTATTTTCAAACCTAATAATTATGGACACTTAACAATCATAATGTATGCATAGATTGGCTAATTTTAAATTCAATCAATTTAAATTCAAGACCACAATGAATAATATTTAGAGAATAAAGCCATAGTTGACTAAAAAAATAAACAAGGGACACTCTACTGTGATTAGGAAAAATGATCAATTTTTTTAAAAGCTAGGTAAATCATGAAATAAAAGCTATTTTTCATAATACATTAAATTGGCGAAAGCAAATGGAAGCTGCTTGTGTCAAGAAAATGCAAATGGCTCGGATTCAAAGTTTAAATCGGATATCGTTGCAAATAGAACTGGTTTTTCCCGGAAACCCGCCTTACATTCCTGACGTGCCTTGCTCAGGTAATCAATGTAATGCAATTGTATGAATTCTAATCGTCATGAAGATTAATCATGCTCATATCCAGCTTTATTTTACTAGATTGTACACCCATGCAATATACATGGGAATACATAATATCATAAAAAAAGCCATAAGACAAATACTCTTAATAAATATAGCAGATTCACGATGTAGATTTTGTATTGTTTGATATATTTTATGTATACAAATAAAAATAAGCACAATTTTGCTAATGTTGTGCCATAGAATTTATGAGTTTGTAGATTTGAGCAAATAGAATTTAGTGTTTAATATCCAAAATTAATTTAGAATTGATTGAATAATATAAAAACATAAGATAAATTTATGAATTTTAGGGAGCAAACAATTTCATTTATATCTTGACTTGTAATTTATTTTTTAAATTTTTTTAACATAATTTAGATTAGCATATGTAATAAAAGGGACGAAGAGATACAAACACTAATGTAGTTGAACTTTTTTTTTTGTACTCTTTTTGTTTTTTTTATTTGTTGTATGGTTTCAATTTTGTTTTCTCATTGTTTTTTTGAGTTAAAGGGGAGAAATATGGAAAGGGACGTGGCGTGAATTTTTTTGGATGGAAAAGTGGTTTTGAGGGGTGTTATTTTTTAGAGGGGATGAGTTTGTATTTTTTAATATATTTTTTTTGGATAGGAAACCAAGGCATTTATTTCCATTTGCGAATCAGCTTGTACAATATCCAACCTCAGAAGGGAATTATCTAAACAAACCAAATTCGATAGATGAAGCGTCCCATCTTTTTTAGCTAAACTGAGCCCTTAAATGCTGATATCTTCAAACAATGAAACGGAAAAGCTAAAGAGGTTACCATAGAGCAGCATATGTCGCTCAGAATAAGACCAGAGCGGTGCACTGCCTATCTTAGTCAAGAGGCATGATATGAAGAGACAAGCATCGTTAATTACCAGTCGCTGGAAACCAGCTCGCCAACGCCATTCACACGTTCGAAGTGCAAGTCCTCCCATCTGCCGTAAAGCTGCCCTCCCTCGCCGCCATACACCAATCATCACCTACGCAATCGTTGGGAGCCATGGCGAGTGAATTTGGTGGAGCTTGAGAGATAGTTATTGCTAGGATATGATTTCTCGATTTCTTACAGTGAACTACATATTCGATTGTAAGTTGTTTGTTAGGTTTAGAATAAATATTAAGGATTTTTGTCATTTTATATCACTTTTTTTTTGTGATCTTTCTAAAACATTTCAACCTTTGGTTTTTTTTAACTCCACCTTTTAGATTGTCATTTTTAAAAAAACTTTCACCCATTACAATCTTCGTTATGCATGTTTTGTCCATTAAGTTTGGGATTATTTGGAAGATTTTTGGCTTACCTCCTTGCTTCCACTTTGACTCTTCCCTAACATACCTTCACGCACACCCGTCCTTTCAATCTCTTTTTCCTCCTCTTCTCTTATCACTTATATTGAAGCTTGCAAAAATTTTCCAGACCTTAAATCCTTAAATCGCTACATTGTACATTAAACAAAAAAAAAAAGAAAAAACGATCTTGGTTGAAACTTAAATCTAATTTAAAAATGTCAATAAAATCAACAAGAAATTTGCGTCATTAACATTATTAACTTCTAACATTAAAAATTTAAGCCTGAATTATTATCTATCGTTCTTGATTTTGAAATGCAAAACTTACGGAGATTAGACTATTTTAAGACAGCATGTATAAGTATTATAATAGCTACTACGAATAAAGTTGATGTTTAATAGTTTGTAATGGTTGTATGTGAATATTATGGTTCTGTTTTCGCTCAATCTGAATTTTGTGAATTGAACTTATTTTTTACACAGAATAAATTAGTAGTATTCAACTGAACTTATTTTTTTAAAACTTAAAATTTCTTAAGGATTGAACTTATTTTTAATGAACTGACCTTATTTTTATTGAGCTGAATTTACTTTAAGTGAAACTTATTGAATAAGTTGACGAGAATAGAGCTTATTAGTATCTTTTCCCTTTGTTCCCAAAAGATTTTCTTATTTATAATCTTTGACTTTTTACACTTAAGTGAAATCTTTTAAATTATTCACAATTTGCAGGAAAATTGATTGAATTTTTTAAAAAGTATTTCTTAAATCAATGCTTCTTTGTTTTTTTTTTTCATGCAATAGAAAATTGTGTTAAAAAAAATGAAAGGATTTGTTTATTAGGCTAATCATTGAATGCAACGAAATGAAAGATCGAGTTTGAATATGTGACTTAATAGTTTCTATGTGCATGCAATGCTTGCTTAGACCTTTATATGAAAATTGTAGTATTTCATTAAAAATGATTATATAAAATGTTTCAAATTAAAATATTTATAGCTAATTAGCAACATACTTTATTTGAATTGTAATTATTTTGTAAGTAAATGTGATTTGAAATTAAAAATATACCATATCTCTATTATATAAGCCAAGGGGGAGCAATGTTGTCCCCTTTGGAAATCACCGACAAGCCCTTCTAAATGCTAATACAAATTAGATTAGTTCACATGCGATGTGCGGTTTTATTAAAAAAAACTATTAAAGACTATTTATTTAATAATTAATTAAATATTTATAATGTGATAGATGAAGTTGTGACGGGTGTAAATAATTTAATAACTAAATTTTCCATATTATCATATTTATTCGCTAATATTATATTATAATAGATATGGTTTTAACGCCCGTGTCTGGGATATTCGTTAATTTATAATTAATTTACTCCGAGTTGTGTTTAAATTTTACCCCTTTGTTACTCTATAAATAGAGGTGGTTAACTTCGATTTGACTTGAAAATATGCATAACTCGACCCACAAAGTGATAGTTTTGACAATCTTTTGACATTGACCATTAAAACCTTAATCCGTATGTCTTGAGCCGCTAACCTGTTATTTTCAACTGCTGATTCAACTCAGTGGTTTAAGTTTAAATCTATATTGTTTGCTTTGTGAGATTTCTATCATGTTCTATGAAAATACAACCGTACGGAATATTGAAATCGTCATTTTTGTGGTTTATTTGTAGAAAATTTTAAAAAGACACTGTTTATCATTTGTTATTCAAGAAGATGTATGATTTTGCCATTAGCAATGAGTTGTATATTCGTCATTTAAATTTTTTAATACTTCCTCGTTGTCCCCCAAACCTTGCCTCCTTTTGCAAATGCCTATTAACGATGATCAATTTGTTTATATATGTAAGGAAGTTATATCAATGGGAATTTTGTTAGATTCGTCGTAATGTGAGATTATTAATATCTAATTGCATAATTATTATATACAATAAAGTATCGGCTTGCAAGTTATTATATTGGGAGACCATGAAAGTTTGTTGGATGCAAGTTAAAAATGAACGAGGAGAAGTATCTTACACTTAATGCTCGATACAAAGTATTGAGTATATATCATTAAAATAGATTAAAACTATGATGGTGAATATCAACAATATAATTGCAGTATATTGTCGTGTGAATTAATTTGCAGTATATTTGATCTCCGTGATTTTGTAATAAGGATATTGTCACCATGGCATTAATTTTTCAAGATAAAAATTACAGAGTATTATAGGGAAATTGTTATAAATAAAGTCATAGCATGTAGAAGTCAAAAAAGGCCTTGGAAACAGGTTGTCATATGAAGAGAAAAATGAAATCGACACTCAAGTAGGAGAAGTAGATACTAACAGGGAATATGAGGAGAGCGAGTAGTGCCCGAAATCCCGTGATAGATGAAACTGACAAGAGGTGAATGTAATTTTAGTGAGCTATGCCTATAGGAGGGACCTATCAACCCGAGTTTGAAAGCATCACTAGAATGTGCTCATCATCAAGATTTGAAACTTCGGAGAAGAATCTCCCCTATATGCCCAAGATACTCTGACAATTACTCGCCGACAATCTCATCCTCACAATATCATGAGTGGTGGATCAGGTGTCAAATTCTCGGGTAAAGAGGTCATTATACACACTAAGATCAAGGAATATTGATGGTGAACAGCTTCACATATTCAGATGAGCTATCGTTAGGCAAAAGAGACAAGAACCACCCTAGAAGCACGCCCTAACCGGCTAGGATGTCTATCTTAGTGACCATCCAAAGCTGATACGATCGCCAACCGAGCGACAGGAACGAACAAGTGCGGTAAATTGATGGTTTGTACAAAGAACAGACAGTTCGATCGGAAAAATCCTTGATCCCGAAAGGATCGAGAAATAGTGTTAGGCGAATCTTTTTGATATATTTGCATTGCACACCGGGATGTAAGAATTGAACCCTTGATCATAATACACAAGTCGCTCATAAAGATTGGCTATTAAGAAGCAAAAAAGCTCCAAACCTCAGAGGTATGAAAGAAATGATGCCAAACACTTAGAATTAAGAGTTACTTGAAGTAGTTTATTAGGGAATGCACTACATAGAATGGATTGGCCAATGTTCTGATTGGCAAGAAGCCAAATGTACTGAACGCCAAAATGCTTAGACTTCCCAATCTAAACAAAAGATTCCCAAGATGATATTCCGTGCCAAATCTGTTGCTTGGTGACTCAATGACAAATCTTTATTAGTTTATGGATGTAAATGCAGGGATACCTAAGATATACAATGGCCGAGGGAAAAGAAGACCAACTTCACATGAACTTCAATCACCAAATAACGAGTTAAAGTATACTATATTGGGAGGGTAATGCCCTTTCAGTTAAAACGAATGCAGGAGCCACCTATCAATACTTGAAAACAAGATCTTCGATCGGTCAAATAGGCGGGAATGTTGAAGTTATTCAGTTGACGACCGAACCGAACAGAGCTTTCCGAACAGCCTTCCTAAAGTAAGTATTCGCTAACCTCCACCAAACAGCCTGATAGCAATGATCATGAAATGAAAGAAAGAATATAAGAGGACCAAGTCGTCGGAACTCAAAGAAACACTTCAGCCCCTCTAAAGAATTTACATGTAGTTGAACCCAAAAAGTCCTATTCCAAAAGTTGGCTTTAACAAGGGCATTTACCAAAATAGCTATGTCAATAGGCATATGAAAATTTAATTAGGTGTGCTACCAATTGCTACATGTGATGCTCCTTTTATGAGCACCAAGGCCAGCCTAGAACTCAAAAGTGAGTGGTCCAATGATTGATGGAATTTACTTAAGTGTCGGGCTTACACTCTGAGGATGGTCTAGATATCAAATTGATCAATCCTCATAATCCAAAGCAAGAAGTTGTGTCTTTCTCACCGGAAATGACGCTTCACAAATAGATCCATATTAATCGTACTTTAATATTTAGCAAAATTCACGCCTTAACTTCTTGAAGCAGACCAGCAACAAACCTTCCCAATTTAGCGTAAATGACATGCGACAAGAGGAATGATTCATAGGGAGAACAAATCTAGCACATTACGCTTAGTTAACGCCTCAGGAACCTGTTTGCGTGAAAATTAATGGGTCTGTCCAATATGCTTCAATAAACCCCCAGACGGCACAATTAACCATAAAAGGATTGAAAGTTTCAGGATTGGAAGCCATAATAACTTGATAGCATGTCTACAGATATAAAGTTTTCATTTTCCGTTAAAATTGCTATCACAAGATTCACAACTATAAAATACATATATTGGGCTATGACATTTTCTGACCAATACAAAGTTCATATCTTTATAAGCTATGTCGAAGTCAATAATAAGTCCAGTTTAGACATTATAAAAGCGCGGCATTCTCTAAAGTTAAACGTAGAAAGAAAAACTCAGGAGATCAACGACATTCATAAGCGAAAGGACAAGTCCTGAACTGTCAAAATAAGGAACTTTCCTCACAACCTTATTGGACTTTACATGTCTAATTCAGATTCTTAATAAAGTATTGCAATTCTCTAAGGAATTTCATCTATACCATGGCTTTAACAATCAGGACAAATACGAGCGCATTATCACTAATCATCAATCAATCAATGCAATCAATATCAAACAGACCTGGTAGTCCCATAAACCCCATTAAGCTGGGCGACTAACATGAACCAAAAGTGATTTATTCCGGGAAGTCATCCAAACCAACATTCACTCACTATTTACAGTACTCAATTACCAATTCAACATAAATGTTCAAACAAACCAGATATAACAAGGTGCAGTATGATCCTTACCGTATTCCTGACAAGATTCAAAGTTTTCATTCCTGGTTGCATGATCCATGTGACAACAACTCCATACCACCACCCTGAAAAACATTAACAGTAAGGTGATCAACAACTGAAACGGTAAGAGATTTAGCTTGTTTTTCATACACCCAACACTATTGTCATTATTACACATCCAGAACACAGAAACTTCAGCGATACAACCGTTATGGAAAATTACTTTTTCTCCTCCACTGAATTTCAAAATGATCTCCTGGCTTCAAATCACCAACAATCAGACAAATGAAGATCATAAGGCGGCCTATCAATGGGTGGCGCCTCTTATTCTACTCCAGGATATGTTTTCCTCTACAGTCTTTCGACCCTTGCACAGTTGTACCTTAAACCAAATAAAATGGAAACGGCCATCAACAAAATAGGCCTAAGACAGCCACAAAAGATGCTTGAAAGAAATTTGCAAATCAAAAAGTTGAAATTTTTGAAAAGATCAACTCCTACATAAATTTAATTCAAGGGTGACCTAAATTAGTCCCAAATTTTACACATCTTAATGAATCCATTCTTTCAAATTTTAATCAGGATAGATCATTAAATTCTGGCCTCAAAGAGAAGAGGAGAGGTTCAATTTAAGAGAATAGGTGAAACTGTGGGACCTCTCATGTCAATTTTTTCGGGACAGAATCATGTAACCAATTTATACAATCCTCTGCCATAAGAATCCTATATCTCCAAAGCTGAAAGACCTAACAACAAGATGACTATCAAGATTTCATGACTTCTTTACCTAGCTTGGAATGTGTCTGTTTCTGGAGTTGTAGCTAAGCTCGCATCATAACATGACAACACAAATCCATCATGTCCATTCTACATTAACAGAAAATGAAAGGTTAAGGCTAAGTAGTATTGATCACTAAGCAAAATGCTGAAGCGGAGAAACATGCCCCCAACATATGTCCATATGCAAGTTGATAAAGAAAAACTTGTGTATACCTGACGATTGTACACCTGACCCGGGAACCAGAATTCGCCGCTTTCTAGGGAAAGAAACCAACTCATGATCGAGTCAGGTGGTGAAGAAAAACCACCCTTGAGCTCACTTCTATSACTCAACTTTGGCCTAATCAATAGTGAAAAGGGCCAAAGACCAAGAATGAATCCAAAAATCCCTCCATCATTGTTCCTACACAAGAAGAATCTCCTCTTACTATAGGCCATATGCTCATGCCATCTTACAAGAGCAGCATTACCAATCACTCTTCCCCATTTTCTCTTCATGTGTTTCTCCCACATATGATTACTCCTACATTTACCTCTCAAGTAACTACACACTCCTGCCATGCTACACAATTCGGCAGGCGTAAGCCCCTCTAGGATCATATCCAATGCCAAATCTGGCAAATCCATAAGTACCAATCCCTCATCCTCCATTTCTACAAACTCATTAACTTTTATAMWAGTGTTCTTTATTGGACTCAAAGAAGTTGCTCCAAAATCAACAAAACTAAGCCCCCTCTTACTAATATAACACACAAGGGATTTGGATAGTTCAACCCAAAAAAAGGGTGATAGTAGCCTCATCTTAATGATCCTATTAAGCAATTTGATTGGTGAAAATGACTCAAAAACTAAGAAAAATGAGAAACAAGATAACATGAAGAAAAGCATTGGACTTTGAGGTAAGGGTACTTGTATCATATAGTAGTCTTTAACTCTTAACTCTCAACCAATATTAAAAGAATATATGGTACAAGATCTTGGAAGTGATTGCCCCAAGTGATTGCACACTGTATCATACAATATAATACACCAACTTTTATAAGTGGAAGCAAAATCTATGCTATCTTAATAATTTGTTTTCAAAAGAAGGGTCAGCTGAAAAAAATCAAAATTTTTTTTTTTCAAGGGAAAATCTTTATTAAATTTGCGCAAATGGGGGGCATTCTGTTGATGCCTCAACCGACAAAGTTCATATGTGTGATAACATACAACATTAGTTAAAGAATATGATCACAATACATGTAACAAACAATTGAAACAATGGTAAATGCTCATATGCTGGGGTATCCAAATACAGTGAACTGCCACCAACTTTAAAAACATCAACTATATTGGGGCACAAACACCATAGTGGGAAATTAAATCATAGTTTAATGTAAAGTAAGCTAATTGAATAATGAATAATGGAGATGATTTTAGTTTTAGCTAAAAAGAAAAGTACTTTATCAAGAAAACAAAACTAATGTCAATGATTCTGTTTCAAACAAGTAAAACAAACCCCAAAAAATTAATTAATTTGAGAAAATCAAAAAGAATAAAATGAAAGAAACTATGAACCAATCACCAAATGTTACTACTGATCATATAATGCAAACCCAGATAACCAAATCTGTGAAATTCTGCTAGTACAATATAATAAAGGGGGAATCTTGGACAACAGAGAAATTTAAGGAAAAAAAGAGGGATAAAAGTAAGATGCAGAAATTGGTGAAGAAGAAGAAGTAGTTGAATTGAATTGAAATTGTGAAAATGGGTGTCACTATAATATACTGGGATGAAGTCAAGAATTTAGAAAAGTCAATTATATTCTTCATTGATGAGTTTTTGAGTTGTGACATTGTGAGAATATATGAAAAAGGAAATGGGAAAAAAGGGATAAAATGTTGCTTCAAACACTTACCAAATTTACAGCACACCATGAAGTTGAAGTCTGTTGGAAATATCTCAACACTGTTAAAGTATTTGATCTTTTGTTTGCAACATTCTTTGCTTTATTACAGTTTTTTCCCTTCTTTTTAATTAAAGGTTTTGTGACCAAAAAGTTTATGTGGATGAATAAATCAACAAKATAATTACTGTATGTTTATGCTAGGATTTGCTCGATAGCTACTAAGCTAGCTACGATCGGAACCTGCAACTAGATAGYTTAAAATYTTAGTAGGCAATAGAAATAAARAAGATAAAACGAATGCGAGAATAAAGAAGACACACAGAGATGGTGACGCGGGAACCCAAATCAAGAAAAAATCGCGGATAGCAGTGAGGCTATCGATCCACTATGAACGTTGCCTTAAATTGGCTTCTTCTTTGTATCGATTACAAGCCTAAGGATTTATGCTACTTTTATGCTAGGGGAGAGTACAAGGAACTGAATGAATGTTACTAAATTACATTGTAGCTATTTTGCTGCTACGGGATCAGCTCCGCATTTATGTCAACTGCCTTCGATACTTCCACAAGCAAGCTTCGGTCAACCTTGACCTGTTCCTTGCTAGCTAACGGAACTGGGTACAACACTGTACTCCCTCCGCATTAAAAAAATGTTACATTTCATAATATATGTGACACATATTTTATTAAATTGTAACAAATTTTTTTATAGGGATGAAGTATTCAAAAACTATAATAATTGTTGTACATTTGTACTACTTGTAGTAAAGTTTAATTGTGCCCGTGAGAGTAGTCGATAGTTGTAAGTCTTTAATATTAGTAGCAGTTATATTAGCGGTTAATAATAGATTTTTCAATATGAAATTTGAAAATCATACGCTCCGTATTCAATTTCACCAATGAGATATCAAAAACATATTTTGATATATATTCGGTTCCTCGATGGTGATTAACGTCGATGATTAATTAAGATGATTAAGTTTTATCATCTGAACAATTGATGATGAAGAACCGTTGTACTACAAATGTTTAAGTGATTAGGAGGAGTGATGGGAAGTTGAAGGCCGGAAAAGTAGACGTGAATGATTCAATTCAAGTTGACTACTTATGCAACAGTATTGATGTGAATTGATTAAAAGAGACTGTGCAATAGTATCGTTGGGCCGTTTACAAAATGAAAATCGACGTTTTAAGTATGTTGCAACTCTAAAGTGAAAATCATTGTTATTTAGAAGAGCAAAATTGAAAAAAGCATTACTTCGTATTTTTATAACAACTCTTATTTTTTTCTTGAAAGAACACCCGATTCATGTACCAGGTCTTCAAACTCAAAACCTCATTTTAACGACGTCAAACTGCATAGTGCTCACCATGATTAACCCTACGTGATAGAAGCTCTATCATTGCATCACCAAAACACATGAAAAATTTGGCACAACAATGAAATGGTGTCTAAATACCTTGAATCCATCACATTTTCCTCCCATCTCATTTATATTGAAGAAAAGCCATGATATGCATGTGCCAATGTAATGCTTGTTGATAGTCTTAAATTGCTAAAGGTGAATTAACGTCCATTCAACAGCAATTTGATTTGTTTGACATATTTACCATCAAAGTATATATATATATATACCATCGTGAGAAGTGGGTTGTAGTGTAGTGGCACCTCTCCCCGTCTCCAGGGCCGTGCCCCGGGATTGGATCTCACCCCCGATGTTTCGTTGGGGATTTATCCCCCTTCCCTCTCTGCACAGTTCCTGAAATAGGATATGTGTCGGGTTTACTCGTTAACCTTACCGTGTATAAAAAAAATAAAAAATTAAAATTTAAAAATATACATACCATCGTTCAAAAGTGGTCTGATTTTTATTTATGATTACCTAATATATGGGGGGGGGGGAAATTTGACCTCATTCAAAAATGATTTGTTTAAACGACAACTTGAACAAAATATGAAACTCAACCTTACCACCCTATTATCCTGGGTCAAAGTCAGCCACATTCCTTCAATTCATTTCTTTTTAAAATGCGATAAACTAATTACATAAGCCTCCGTTCATTAAAAAAAATATATTAATATATTCATTAAAATGATTCGCATAATGCAAGGAAAGTTATTAAGAATACTCTCTACTTGAAACAACAAAATGTTCCTATTCTTTGATTGAAATAGATGTCTTGGATGAACATGAAGTGAGAGGATTTTATTAAGTAGATCATGACACGAATCTGATAAGAGCGGAGGCTCTGGCCTCTCGACATTTCTGGTAATATCGCCCAACTATCTTTTCAGAGAGTACAAATCACAAATCTTAGTTAGCTAAATGTGAGTAGTGACAAAGTTTAATTTACTTGTTGCATTTAATTAAAGAATAGAGAAAGTATATGAAATAGTGGAAATACCATTGAAGTAAACCGCTATATATACTACAACTATACAATATAATCAATTATGGAGTATTATATTAATCAAATTATACTTATGGTATTATATCAATCAATCAATCAAAATCTTAATCTCATAAAATCATTACGTGAAATGATAACATGATCAAAAATATTTTTCAAATAGTGATCCACGATTCTTATCATCCAAAACAGTTCAAATGCCAAAACCATGTGGCTAGGCCTAGGGCCTAGGGGTCTACGTCGTCTACCAACGTTGAATGCCATGATTCACTAGAATAACCAACCGGGTAATAAAATTAGGACATGTGAGTTTTTTTATACTGAAATTAGGTGCACAAATAATGCATATAATAAACGTTTGGCCTTGATTTTTATTGTTAAGAAATGCCAATTATTAAAAGCATTTTCTCCATCTCATACTCGAAATTGAATCATAGTATAATATTACGAGTTGGGCCCGCATTATTATGATGTGAAGTTAAGGAAAACCCTTCAAACCTCAGGGTTTGAAATCTGGTGTTTCGGATGAAAGACGTTCAACCTTGCGTTTTGAATTATCTTATCGGATTGTGACCTATATTGTCATAAATATTGGTGGGAGATGATAAAGACACACTAGTGTGGGTGGTGTGGTGGTGTTTGGTGTGCCTTTTAACATTATGTGAGTGTGTGCCTTTAGCATCTGTGCTCTATTACTTTTTATTTGACACATTCAGCACCCCGAGTTTCTTCCTCTAAATCATGTTCTGACTTAAGCTTCGAAGGGGGTCTCTGGGTAAAATCATCAGTCTAGTAACCCTTGTTAGTTGGTTTTGCGTGTAGGTGCCCTCGATGTTGTAGTTTGTACGAGCTTGACCCCAAAATAGGACATTTTTTGGACAATCTTCTCTAAACATCAATACCTTAATACGTCTTGGAGTTTCTTGAAACGAAAACACTATTGATAATGTGATTGTAGAAGCTCCGTTACTACTATTTTTTAGATACTTAGATAATGACCTGTTATTCCACCTATCACCATATGATTTTAGGAAGGAACCCCGTTGGACTTATGTGTGATCTATTGTTCTCCTTGTAGGCTTATAAAATGGATCTCATGGCGAATAGTTTTTTTTATGCATTAGTTTCACGTCAAATATAATCGTCACAAATATATACGTCAAATATATGAAGCATATGTATATGAATAATTATCAATGGTGAAAATAACACCGCAATCGAAAGCATATACAAAAAARCAATCATATTTAAGTTGTTCATAATCTTCCTATAAGATTTAACCAATGTGTCACCACTATTTTTATTTTATTTTTAATTACTAATTGCGTGGCTAAGCTAAAACTAATTGTTATCACGATGTAACTATCATCTTTAACACCATCTTCACATCTAACTATCTTATAGCTGACAACGAACAAAGAACCATAAAGAATAAAAGTTTGAAGAACCATTGCATGATGGTTCAAAAAAGTGGATACAACTTTTAAAAAAGTGAAAAACTCATGGTATACCTCATAAAACCCTAATTTTTTTAATATTAAATCATCATTTTTCAACACCGTTAGTTTTTCCGTGAACGAGAACCTTCTCTTTTCAATTCCTTTCACTAATAGATTTCCCTTTGTACCATCCCTTTAATTTACTCCTTTTTCTTTCATTTTCCCCTAATTTCAATCAGGTCACACTCTTT
>SNQN01001606.1:53528-91069 GCA_008642245.1 Bassia scoparia | reverse complement strand
AGAGAACTAGTAAGTATAAAATAAATATATGCAAATGTAAGATTAATTTAACAAAACTTAGTATATTTAATGATAGGTAAATCCAAACTTGAAACTTGAATAATTCACTCTCATATAAAAAATCTGAAATAATTAAAATGTACGCTATAAAAATGTGTTAAATTTCCTCCAAAATAATTGATGAATATATACTTTTGTCTTTAATTCATTTTCTTAATACTGTAATAATTCATCTGAAGTTTTAAAACCACTCACAGTAATAGAGATTAAAAATGTTTTCTCAGGATTTAATAAATTATAATACACCTATATGTTTTTTTTTAAGAACTATACACTCGAACATGAAATCATAAAATTGTCAAATGCGACGAATATTGGAGGTGGTGTTTTTAAACACTCGCGGGGCGACGAAGACGTCCTGTATCAAGAGAACGTCAGAGAGTGAGCCGATAATCTCATACTAATATTTTTGTGAAGAAAATCACCACCCTCATGACTATCTACTAGCAATAGTTTTTACCTTAATTAAATTGAGATATTGCGTCTACGACAAATAGACTTTCGAACTAATTTTAAAAAAAATGGCGAAAAATTGCAAAACCTTAATCTAGTTCCAATAGTCATAATATTGGTGAAGGAATTTTTCAAAATTTGAGATGGGAGCACGAAAGTTGATGTCTATTTGAAGTTGTGCCATTGGGATCAATCAATATGCGTTCCTTTCCTTTTGTGGGAAAACGAAATTCGTAGGAATTGCTGAAAATGGTTCACCAAGACGAACGATCTATCAGTGCGAAGGGACGTCTTTTTTCAGACATTTTTATTTAAGCTGTCGAAACTCGGAGGTTTGGTTACACACCAAAAGCCATAATAATGAGCTGAATGCAAAAATATGAGGCTAATACAAGGAGATTTAAGGAAATAAGGGAAGACTATTAAGTTTGCAAACGCGATCAACATCCGCAAATCGTTTGAAGATGTGCTCGTGAAGAGCATAACACGTCTAAGCATTGGTTTTGAGGTAGATGTTGGACACCATCAGTGACATCCCCGAGAGTGTGTGAGAGAAATGAATTTTGAGCAAAATTAAATGCCAGTCCGCCGAAATGACTGATTGCCAGGGCCAAAAAGTGGATTATACATCACAGAAAATGTGGGATCTTATCCGACCGGTTTCTGTTGAAAGAGACAAAATCTGTGGTTGGATATAACATACTAATAGTGATGTCAACGCAAAAATTTAGTAAAGACAGGTATATTATGATGAGGTTTCAAAAGACTTTTCCCTTTAACTCAACATCGTCAAAACGTGCGTGGGGACTGGAGACACGACAGATATAAGTGATGTTTGGGGGCTGAAACTTGGGCGAAGCGGACCAATCCCTATGACCTTTAGGGGTGTGGGATAAATTATGCGACAAACTAAGCTGACGATCGTTGAAACGACCCCAAAATTAGAGGGTGCACAATTTCGATCGCGGGCCTTTCATGCGAGGATGGATCGAAAACTTTGGTGCACCTTAATGTGGGAAGGTCATGAGGAATTCATGTGGTGTGTCCATTGAATGGACAATTCATGAAACAGAGTGTTGCATGAGTCTAAATTACAGAAGCAAAACTAGAGCGAACAAAATTAATGATACCGATAGCTAGTTATATATATTGTAAGCTAGTACTAATTAAAGTAGTATTGTCTAATGTAATAGCTATACTTGACGCGGCGTTAGCGTGAGTTTGTGTTGTGCGCACTGGCGATGCGTGCATACAAATTATTTACAAATTCAATGGGCATATAAGAAAATATTGAAAAAATTGATTGTTAGTTTCATAAATTACCTACCCATACTTATAATGACTACTCATTGAAAAAATAATAGTAAGTATTATATAGTAGGATATCATAATAATAATATATAATATACTAATATATATATATAGTATATGTATAAGGTGTATATATATATGTAATAGTGTATTATGATGTAATAATGTATAATATATTATGGTTGATACGGTTATATATCGTAGTAGATAAGTGATATTATATAAGGTTTAGAGGTGATAAAAAGCTCGGCCCGGCCGCCGAAATTTGCGGTGCTTATACTCACGCTGGCTTTGTTTACTGCCGAATTCCCGGGCCCTCGGTCGCGGCTACCGAAATTTTTCCGTTTTTTGTGCTGATGCATTGCACGAATCTACTATTTTATTATCTATTTTTGGTTAACCTCTTGGGACCGGCCTGAAAAAGCCCGCTAGCCGCCCTTATTTTTTTGGCTTGGACACAAAATTTAGTCCCCGAATCTAAGCTTGGTCAGGCGTCGATTAAAGGGGCATATATTTAGCGAAGACCCCGACCGGTAACGCGAGCCCCAGCCATGGATCAAGCTGTTAATTATATATCATATATAATATATATATACCCTCATATATATATATAGTATAGAGTATTATATATATATATTATAATAACTTATATATAAATATTATATATTATTATCAAGACTTTTTGATAGCTGAAAAAAGTTAGTAAACAAACATACCGAACATTGAAGAATCATGTAGGTAAAGAAATTAAAACTACTATAATTGAAATGATAGATGAATGAATTTCCACGCATTAACAATTAGAACATTCTTAAATTCATAATTTAATAAGGTACGGGTACATAATTCAATTACTACGTAACTATAAAGTTTATAATTAGATTCAAAGATATATGCAATCGTGAGTTCTCATAACACATTAATTA
The DNA here is from genome assembly GCA_008642245.1 of Bassia scoparia. NCBI lineage: Eukaryota > Viridiplantae > Streptophyta > Magnoliopsida > Caryophyllales > Amaranthaceae > Bassia > Bassia scoparia. The sequence goes on along the minus strand of SNQN01001606.1, from coordinate 88,319 downwards.
GTGATTTTCGCACTTTGGTTCATTTGAATTTATAATAAAAATGGAAAGAAATATATTGACATTGTAGAAAAACTAGTGTTTTGAATGTTATGAATGGAACGAGTGAATTGTATGGTTTTAGTATCAGTGATATCATATTTATTTTTTTAAACCAACCTCTAATATGCAAAATTCATTATATAGTTAAATAAATTTGTGTCCAAATTTATAAATATGGGTATAGCAGTTTGGTATCCAAGATTCCAAGATAGAAAACCATAATTAGTGTTAAAATTCATTATAAATTATATTAGTGCCAAATTCGATTATGTATTAGTAGTCTATATAATTGGTTTTTTGATTGATGACAATGTAATGAAAATTTTGACTTGAGTTGATTGATTTTTATTTATATTTTTTTTCAAAACTATAATTATTTAAGTGCTAGGCAAAATGTAACTTTATGGGGGACAGCCATTGCTCCCCCTTCCCCGTTGATAGTATAAATGAGATTGTTGCCAAGTAATCAAATGTTCGAAATAATGTCTTCCCTCCAAAACTGCAAAATACATATTTCCTTTTTCTACTGTTTTTTATAATTTCCATTAACAAATTATCTTTGATGACTATTATATTTTAAAAATGATTGAGTATATGTAAGTCTGTATTGTTAGCCTGCTGTTTAAATTGTGTTGTAATTCAATCGGAATATAGCAGTCAAATAACAAATACAGCTTTACATTCTCACTTACTTCGTCAATCAGTTCTTAATGAAATTAAACTAGCATAATATTGCATATTTGAAACTTTGAGAGAAGAAAAAATTATTGTTGATTATCTCCCTTTACTGTGGCAAGCTATATGGGAAAAACAATTTTATAGTGACATTTATTTGTTTTCGAAAAGAGTAGGGGTCAGGTGTTTGTTGTTCCATTCACATGAAATATCACGACTGTAATTCGAGGTTTGTATGCTATACCTCTTTGGATAATAGAAAAAGTATAAAATGTATTTGTAATAGTTGTTTTATTGTGACTAAGCTTTTTGGAGACAAATATATTATAACAATTATGGTAAGACAAACTTCTATCACAATAAACGTCCAACATAGTGGCATCATAATGCCAGCACTATCACTTCTTTCCAACAATCAATATACTAACAGATCTTTGTCCAATCTCTCTCAAACATGGGAAACAAAGATTCTATCACTGCATACTCACACTCCGAACGCGAAATAACGCCTAAATTATATGATGATGCGGGATTAAGATATATTTAATGGAAGTGTGGAGAATATATCACTGGAACCCTCCTGATAATACATCCTTTACAACATTTCCTCCACGTACACTCTACACACTTCACTTATATTAATTTAATTTACTGTCACCCTAATTTCCAGTAGATAAAACATTTGCATTATTGTCTTATTACCAAATGTATTTACGTTCTTTTTGGGCTTTGGTTTCATCTTTGTAACTTCGATTTCTCATAACGATCCTTCGTTCACTTTATGGTATATTTGTCTATCCTTCAAGTCACAATTAAGAAAAAACCCTTCTTAACTAGTTATATTAAATTTTTTCTTCGTTTCTTTCTATACCATTATATTACTTAAATTATATCAATCAGTTCTGCACACATTATAGTTATATTCCTCAATCAAGGCGTCAAACTATTTTATTATGTAGCGTATATAATTCATTCCAATTTGATATGTGCCTCAATCTGGATTTGATAATCGGACTCATTTTGAGGGGTTTCTTGTTTGTTTTGGAGGTTGATGGATTATGTGGCTTATGGATGCTCTTTAACTATACAATTACTTGATTTGTTTTGTGTGTTAGGGTGTTTAATGTTCAGACTCATTATTGTCATGTAGTCTATTTTTCATAGTATAGTCTAACTCATACTTTAGTAATATTCATGGGTAAATTTGGGATCCAAGGAGAGTAATTTATTTTTGCTTAATGTATAGTGTCATTGTTTATGTTAGTTCCAAAGGTGCAAATTGTATCTAGGAGATCAATACTCATGATTTTCGGTTTCTTATACGGTGTAGTTTATTGATCTTGCATCTAGACTATGTATTTTTTTCGATGTCACATATTTCGGCTTAATTATTTAGGAAATGCCTTATAAGCACAGATTCATATGTGCTGATTATGCACAATAATATCTATATCCTTGAACGTTTTAATTCAAATTCAAGCAAGAGTTGCCAGAATGGAGATTGATCTTGATTGAAGAATAATCAACATAATTAAAACTAGTTTCTCCATAAGGATAGGAGAGAATGGAAACCTAAGGCGTGCGCATCGCATATTTTCCAAACAAGCAGAGGACGTGCATGCTCTAATTTTTAGAAAAAAAAGTTCACGTCAACAGGAAAAAGACTGAAAAAAGATTCGATAGGCTACTACAGTACTTTAGGCACATTTTTATTTGCTTCGCCATGTGCCTAAGCCTATACAGTAGGGCAAAAGACAGTGATAATTGAAGCCTTAACGTTAATGGAATTGCTCAATATGGTTCATTGCAGTAAAAAATACAGACTTGGAATCTGCATTATATATTTATGCGTACGTATGAACAAGTTAAGCAATATAGACACCCACTTGACTGCCCCGAGCAGAGAACTAGTTTAACATATACGATTACTAGTTTAGAGAAGGTGCAGATATACTGTTGTTTTTTTTAAAAAAAGGTAAATATCGTCGCAGGTTTACTATTTGTAGTCAACGCCATATTTTTTTAATTTTAATTTTTCTTCCCTTTAGGTGAATGGAGGGTGCTTCATGTGAGTAGCTAATTGCCTTTAACGAAAAACTTATTTGCATCTCATAATAGTTATATCTGTGCTTATTATTTTTTTTCTTCCATATCATCAACAACTATTTTTTTAAAAAAAAAAATTGTTGTAGGGAGTCACAGGGCAAGTCATGTATAAAATGATCTCATAATCTCATATGCCATCGCTTGAGCCACCCTCATCTCATTAGTTGTAATTGTTTGTATCTTAATTTTGGTATTAAGTTTAATCTCGATAATGTGTTATCTTTGAGATTTTTTCATGCTGCATTATAAATTGAATCTGTTTTCCATAATGTGTTGCGACTTCGTAGTGGATATATTTATGCAATCGTCTGATAAGTTTCTCTAGAGTTTCTTCATGCTCATATACAAATGTAGGAACCCGGAAATACTTAGTCGTACTCACGGTGGTATTAACTGACCCACTCATCAATATAGGATTAACGCCTGCACAGAATGGAGAGCGTAACTATTGATTTTTGCTCCATGTTAATAGTGACCTAAAACTTTTTTCAACCGCGTTTTGAGACTAAACAGCATGATTTCAACCAAAGTTAACCAATAGGGCGTGAATAATGGTGGGACCGTTTATGTTATTAGTCTTCGTTTTATTAAATGTTTCTTTTAGATTATTCATAGTATATTTCGAAATTTTTTTTATATAAACAAATTACGCCCATATCCCAAGATGGATTTTGATAATTTATTTTCTATATAAAATTTATCCAATGATTTGGGGATTTGAGTTTTTGTTTGCCATCTTTTTTCTTGGTTTTAATATGAATTGAATAAGATATTTGAGAAGACATTAAATATCATATATTGGTCGGAATTGACCTTTCGAAAAAAAAATAAAATTGGGTGAAATGATGTCTGATGTTTATATGTTTTTAAGTTTTTAGTTTATGAAATTCTTGTGAGGTTTTATTCTTCAGTTGTCTTCTTTGTATTTACTGTGTTATATAATTTGATTTTATAGATCTGTCTTCTCCTATCCTATTAGGTGCGGAGATGATTTATTTATTTTTTTGTAAAATCAATTAAATTTCTTAAAGGAATTCGGAGAATATTTATTAGTAGCAAGAAAGGTGTTTCGAAACGGTAAGGGTCTAATGTTGAGTATTATATTGAATGAGAAGTAAATTAAAATATTCAAGACATATATAGAATTATTTTTGTTTGTCTTTGAATAAGAGTTGTTTCTTTTTTTTCAATATTTAAGTATTCGTATGTTCAGGTGAGTTTACGAATCAGTCAATTGCCAGAGTTCTTTAACCTAGGTTCCCAATGGTAAAATCTATATAATGAGATCCAAGTAGTGTATATGTTTGGGTATGGGTTTCTAGGTTTCCATTTCTATTTTTACTGTAACTATGCAGGTCATATACGGGCGGTGTTTTTTTTTGATTTGTTGGAAAGAGATGACGGAATAGGAAGTCTCGCTTAATATAAGATAATATTTATTAGTTTATGTATGAGTGTATACCTCTGTTTTTAATCTGCACTAATTCTTACGTGCAGTTTGGTTGTTTAACTTTCACTGTCCAAGCGGATGATTGGTTTTATTAATTGAACATTCACTATGATGAAGGAGTCGCTTTCATTGTCTTGGCTGCAGCGGTTGGCTTGAAGCTTGTACACATATATGCTTTTTTTTTAAAACAAATCATATGATGTATATGGTATTGTGTTGGTATTTTGTCGAATGCCTCGATGTTCAATTGGTAGGTCATATGCCTTGTGTTCATTTATCGACCTTATATCTTTAGCGTTTGAATTTATATATCCTATTCCTTTTAATTCATTTTAAGCCATATTCGACATTTGTTGTTGCAAATAATACAAAAAAATACAACATAGGTTTTGTCGCATATGTCTTCTCTAGATGTGCATTTTTAATATTCTCTCTTGGTTCAGTGTCAGTACGAATTTTTAGTGGATTATGTATGTCATACCTTGATTCATTTAAAGTCAATCGCGTTTGTGATTTTCTAGAAGAAAATTATAAAATAAGAGTCATAGTTGTTGTTTTTTTTTGTGGTTGGTGATTATTATGTCAATAAAATGAATTATAATTATTCTGAATTAATATAAATTAGGTTTAGTTAATCTGACGCCATATACTACATCGTGGGGTCCCTCCTCATTTTTCTCCGAAGAAAAAAGAATCTACCTCTCTTTTCTTAGCTTCTGCAGATTGGTATTCATGCATTCGCCATTTTCGTTCAAAAGTCATGTTCTCCAAGGTACTAGTATGCATAATTTTTTATTCGGTGGTGTAGCATTTGATCTTTTTTTTATGTAGGTGTTTAATTAATATTCATATCAATAATTGCTACAATTTATTCATGTAGTGTAGGCAGTTGTTATTGGATGTTTGAGCAACGTGCTCAGATTGAATTCCAATCTCTAGTTTGACCCAATTTGCAGCTCATTTGTTATTCGTTAGGGTATGCTGGAATATAGGTCTATATTCCTGCTTTCGGTTTAGTTTGATGGCAAACCCTCCTAGAAATTTTTTCTTCTCCTGACGCAAGTCCTTTCAATAAGGTTTGTGTCCGTGTGTTACCCATTGTGTGGTCTGTTTTGTGACTGGAGCCTGGCTACGTTTTAGTATAATATGTCGATCATGATTAATGACTATATAGTATATATTCATCTTGAGGCTTATATCTGTTCTAGTAATATCTGTAACGTATGTTCTCTTCTATAATCTCTCGCTCAGTATGCCCATCATCATGCGTTAATTTTGTATGCTTGAAGGATGAGAACTATCACCACAAATGATGGACTAACGATAAATGTAGCATCATCATCCATTCCAATCCTCTCAATATCCATTTCCTCACTATCAACGACTTTAAAAAGGGCCCACAGATCACTAACCTATACCTCAACTGTCGGATGCTAAACTGCATGACACTAATCCAAATATATTATAAATATTTTCATCGATCTCCTTAACCATTTGGTTCTAATCGTACGTACATCTCCTCTTCAATTGTAATCTAACGAATGATTCTTTTTACCATTGGTATTTATATTTCATAGGTTGCCACATAACGAACTCAAAAAAGCGCGCTATCAAAGATAACTCAATCGAAAGGGTCTGTGGTGCAGAAAGTACCCCATAACACTCAGCAGAACCAAGTACCCAATCTCCTCTCTCATAGCTGTCTGAATATCAAAAACATAAGGCTAACCACAGTCCTCTCTGATCCATAGATCCCAATGCATGAGAGGGCTAGGGAGATATTAGGAACGAATGCTATGATACCTAGATAGTAGTGACTTAAATCTAAGGATAATGGTTTATTTCCTTTGTTCCATTAATCATTCTTCTACTCTTACCTCTGTCTTATAACAAGTGTTTGTCTAATGTAACTAGACAATTCTATATGAGATTATTACCATTCATGGTCGTGACTGTAACATATCAAAGCACATGTGTCCAAGAATAATAGTATTCCTAAAAAAAGGTAATAATTAAGTGTCCAAAAGTGAGCAAAAAATATTGTGGATTTTACGTCGAACATAATGGAAATATGAGAAAGGTCTCAATATATGTTGTAGTATTTAGCATCAAACATCTAAACTGTAGCACCATGAACGAAACATTTTAATAGATTCCAATTGTCAGCACGCGTTGGGAGTGTTGATTACACCTGGTGGCCAATCTACCTGTTTCATGGTTAGCCTATTTTCTAATATGGTGATCTGCTAAGATCGTAGAACGTGATATGGAGAGGTCATGAATAATGTCGTGAACACGACCCTCTTCGGCCTTTAGGGGTGAAGGAACAAGCGATAGAAATGTAATAGACAATGCTTAGTCGCGGATGACGTCTTAAAGCTGGATTCGGTCAGGTGATAGTAACTATCTACGATATCGGATGTCGGTAGACAGAGCAAGGTAGATAATTTGAGATTGGCTACTAGTATGTGCGTTCTGTTACTTCACATCCTTATTACACAACTAAGATGAAGTTACCGTTCCATAGGTCTCGTGCCCGTAATCCCACAGAAGATATTCTGTCACCGGTCAGCTCTCTTCGAGTCACCGATGGCGCTAGTCACATCACAAACTGTAGCAGCGAAGGTCATCGAGCTGCACCTGATAGCGTAACAGGGCGCTGGCGCGAGGCCACAATCGATACCAGACGACACTGGCAGTCTTAAGCGCTAAAGTCGATACCGATCTATTCGAGTAGTATTCAATTCAATTGGGGAAGAGGATATATATGCATAACCTTGCTGAAGATAATCAGCCTGAATGAATTAATGCGAAATAGATTATATAGTCTTTAATGTAGTTCTATAATTTGGTTTAAAGTATACGACCCACTCCATTCATACATTATTATAACTGCTTTGCTAGTATGCATATTTTAATTCTACTGCAAATTTTTATATCTTGAAATGAAGACACTGCCTGATGACAAATGACATATACCCATACAGATGCTCATCTGATCATTTTATTAGATCACATATTCTTAGTTGAAACATATTTTACTCTTCTTATTAATTTTATTTTATTAGGGTACTCGATATATATGAACTGATTTTTTATTTAGTTTGAGTTTATTTTTTATGACGACTGTAATATGTGATTGATATAGCCTAAAGTTAACAACCGCTATATAATTTAATGTGCTGATATCATAGTTGTTAATAATATAATGAATCGTTAATTATTTTATAATAAATATAGAATTTGTGAGCACTACATACGGTGTGACATAACTAAGCTGATATTACGTCAGAAATAGAATATCTCTGTTATAGCACAGACGCTTGTATATAACATGTAAATGTATATGTAATAACTTACCATACTCTGATACTTATATATAAATATTATCGTGAGACAATAACACGTGTCAAATCAAAATGGTAGTATGGGTATATATTTCACCTATTTAATACTAGATAAATTAATAATATTAATATATTAGATTATTTACTGAGTCTATTCATGAAAAGATCTGATGTGCAAACATTATAGAGTTACAAAATAATATATGATGAGCTGAAAGCTCATCGAGGCGTCCTATCGATGAATTGATACAGATATTCTACTATATAAGATCTTGTGAGATGTGAGCTATGGCGATGGGCAAGCACACTCATGGTCATATTCTTGATCTCGTGAGCTATTCTACGACATGAATTATCCTATTTGACATAACGTTGCCATCAGAATTCATATATTCCTCATTATGAGTGTGCCGTATTAAACAATGAATACGAAGGCATAGCTGTCTTGAGTAGTTTGTCATATTTTTTACATAGTACATGTTACGCAGCACAAGAACTGAGATTATAGCGATATAAACCGGATTGAGTATATCCCCCACAGAATGTTCTAGGCTAAAGTGATAAGAATAGATTAACGCATTAAGTACCGGGCACTCCAGGAAGAGCTGGCATATATATATGAAGAGGCGTGACTCAACCGAGACGCTTGGAGGCAGGGTAGGTGTACCAGAGAGTACGAGTATGACAATCTACGTAGGATCTATCAAATGAGTTCGACATTCTCTGTGAGATAGCTCAGTCACTATATGCATAGTCTCACCGGTCCCGAGTGTTCCAGCATGCCCCATATCGAATAACCCTGCGCTAATATGTCATATGGCTTCCAGAGCTTGAAAAGACTACACACAGTAGTGGAATTGGGACCAGAGACGCACATCTAAGGTGACTGTGGACTATCACTGTGGCAGTTAGACAACTTGTGCTTGTGTTCAGCTCAGTATCGTGAGAGAGAGTAGAGAGGTACATGGCAAACCTTTATTTCGTATATGCATAGAGTTTTTACTACGGCATAGGTCCTCGTCTATACGGGATTGTCTATCCGTGTTAGTTATACACAAGACTAGCATTATATCACTTGGCAATACCATGCCTGATCGCAGTGACCACGCACTTCGAGATCTATGATTCATGACAATAGATTTAGCAGGTGGCAGCAGACGTGAAGACATATCACATGTTATGGTTACAATGCCAAAGTTACGATCTGGAACAATTTTAACTATACAGGATATTATGATGAGTAGAAATCGATTTTTAGAGATGTGCGCTGTATTCCACGTATTAATGAATGTCTTAGTTGGCTTTGTGTTTCTAGATTTTCGTGTATTGGAGGCTTTGTTTGTATGTGTGTACTCTCCTTTTGCATCAAAGAAAAAAAAAAACATAGAAAAGAAAAGAAACAAAAAAAGAGGAGTAGTTTGTGTGTACACAATCTAATATATTAGAGATAGAAAAAGAGTTTATTGCATTAGGACACATGGTAAAATTGTAATGTTGAAAAAACTTTCAAAGCCATTTTTATGGACATTATAGAGTAATGGTGATCTAAAGAGGAAAAATTAAATTTGGATAGTTATTGATAAGTCTATGGAAATTGATCAAATTTTGAAATGACTCAAGACTCAAAACTATTTTATATTTGACCAATTATGTATCCTATAAGGATGTGAACATTAATTTCAATCAAAGAATAATTTCATAAAGTTTATATTATATTACCATATTTCAGATATATATAGCTGTGCATAATATAAATATTCCTATAGACACATGTGTTCTCACAAGACTCGATAATTTCTATAGTACTTGTATTCATTCTATATATACTTATAATTGAATGTATCTTTCCTATCTTGCTTCTTCAAAGGTTTGCAGATAATTGATTTCTTAATTAGAATAAAATCCTAATAATTTGTGACGATGTCAAATGTTGTCATACAACTAATGTTCATGAGAATGCGCTGCGCCCTAACAAGGACTTGAAGCTAATGTTGTTGCCATGCCCCTATACATATACCCATATATGGGTACTCAAACGTCATACGTCCAAAATTCCATAATGGGGAAGCTTGGAAAGAATGACAAGTACCTCAATTAAAAATCCCACGAAAATATGATGAACCTCCACGTCCTCCTCAATCTTTTGGGTTGCTGACATAATACATACGTCTCGAACTATCAAAGTCGCGTATACTTAAAGCCAATGCCATAGAGTGGTAAAGCATTATATCACTTCTCATTTAACTTATACATAGCCCGGAGGCGAGTGTGAGAGTACCGTACATCACGGGAGAGAGACATAGGGAGGAGTGCGTCGAGTTAACTGATTGATGCTAATGTCAATAGCTACTCTTATCTTACTTCTTTGGGTCATCTGCAGTTGACTCGGGCTGCTCCGCACCTGGCCGGTTCTGACCGGCGGGACAACCCCCCGAGTCTATCCCAGATCGCACTGAATTTCATTTGTGGTGTCGGACTGTACTCAAACCAGGAAGGAGGTGTTAAAATCTAGTATCTAATCACTACCATAAAAATGTTTTTTGTTAAAAAATCAGAGATATATCAGGCCCGCAACACATGGCATCATCAAATCTACTGCTATTCGCAGAATTAAATGCAACCGATAGACATGTAGTGGACGGCTGTCCTTGTGTTTGTCCACTCTGTTATAAACAGAAAAGAGATGTTTGAGCTACGTGGGGTTTGTGCATCACTACTAGCTTTCAGCATGGTGATCACCAGAGAGTCACATAGGTCGTTGGAGATGCATTGTGAGCCGACTACGATACATGGACATATTTGGAGCTTCCACGTGCTGTATGTAACTTAAGTTTCCAGACATTTCAGATGAAGTTATCTATGTGAGAGTACTCCCTATTCTTTCTGTGCATTCCATTATTCTCTAAATAATATAATATGACAAAGTACTTATTAAAACCAGTCAGAGAACTACGTTTGCCACTGTTCATTACTTCATTAAGTACGAGAGCTAGACACAATAGATGTGAAATAGGACTCAGTAATAGAAAAAAGAGGTCCATAACGATATAGAAGTATGTTATTTAAGGGAATTCTAGTTACACAGATACTGCTCAGAAGACGGTCCCTTCGTCATGATATCTGAAAATCTCTCAAATGGCAGCATTTACAACATTATCTTAGAGAACGAAAATCATCAATTGGATATGTAAATCTATACACTCTAATGAATATCTAAACGTAGTATTCAATGCAAGTGATTTAACTGTCAAGGATAGGAAGATAGGTCGTGAATTTGACTCACTGAAAACTTATAGATGAAATGAAGTGAGTTTAATTGAGAAGACATGGTAAATCAGGGGAACGAACATTCGAATTGAGAAAGAAATAAGTCACTAGGGGCCTATTAAGGATTGAGAGAGATGAATTCACAAAATCGACATAAACGGACCACACCTCCTTTCAAATTTAGCAGATGGATAGAGTACCCTTCATACGCCGAAGAGATAATCGTTCAAGATCGACATAGACATCTCGAAGAAAGGAGATCGGAAGAAATGCATGTGAACACGAGAGAATTTTGCTATCCAAATGTGGGGTGCTATCCCAATACTATTTTGTGATGAAAAAAAGTGTTGAGCTTCCAATACACGACTAAAGCCTAACAGCTAGTCTGTTCTTACATAATTTGTCAAGACCCTTCTCTACTCTATGCGATTTTCCATTATATGCGTCCTACAATGTGTATATCTTTACCTGTGCGAATTTGTACTGTTGCCTTACAACAACTACTTATCAGAGTTTTACTCCTCTTAGTGATCACTGTTCGCATGATCACATTGAATTTCAGGGTTCGTTTGCCGCTCCGACGACAACCTGCGTCGATACCATTTCGTCGGGGTTGTAGGTGAGGGAGAATTTGCAGTAAACATCCTGCGCTCTTGGTCTAACACTCATAAGATGCATATGTTGTGCTTTAATAGTTCCCAGATTGACTTGGTGGTATTATAAAATATGATTAAGGTTACACAATTGTTCTCCCATTGGGATCTGAGAAAAATTGGGGTCTCTAAATATCAAGAGCTCTTCTGTATCTATTCCAATAGTAATCAATCCTAATCGCGGAATGAATTGAATTTCAATAATTAGAGAATCCAATGAAGAAGAAGGAAGAACGCTTACGAAATGAGTAAGAGAATTTTATTGAAAGTGTAATATCACAAATATAAGAAATAACAGGGCATTATATTATCAGACGAAGATAAATGTGTTAGTGTAAAATTTTGTCAGTCATGTAAATATATGACCAGTTTACAGGTGTAAAATAATTGCACCTAGCTAACTAGACCATCTATTAATCAAAAAGTATGATACATTATGCATATAATATTAAAAAATGATCTATTACATAATAATAATTAAAAAAAGACTAGAAAAGAAAGAGTATCAAACACGAGATTTGTAAGAAAGGATAGGGAGATGAAAGTTATTTATTATAGTGCTCATGATAGACAACAGTAGTTGGTTGGCAGTCGTTTAGTCCATTGCAAGACATTCTTTAATGGTAATGCGTTGATAAACCCTAGGATAGATATAGGTCTTATGGAATTCACAGTATTAAATAAGAGTAAACAGTTGGTGACGTGGTGTAACATATCTCATAAATATGTTTATTTGTTAAATAGGATGATGAGCGATCTACAGAAGACCTCAAGGCTACATGCAAAAGTCAAGGACACAAGATCTCAAGTAATAATAAATCTCTATGAGTGCAGTGATGACTATATGAGATAGAGGTCTATGGAGGAGGCGAGCGCTGAAATTTTTTAGATTTAGTGGTATATAGAATGTGAAAAAAAAAAATACGAATTGTCAGGTTGTGAGAGGTGGAGGCGTAAGATAGTGATATGGTTAAGAATGATCATAGAAATCGAAGGTGGTGTCATAGTGTAATTCGATGAGTACTCATACAGGAATAATGTGCCATAATGCTGCTCATAGCCGGTATCATTGCATTCAATAACATTGTTTTGTTCTGTCACTTCTCGCTCCTCATCGCCTTTATCTTTTTTGCCGTCATAATTCCTTTTCCGATATATAATATACGTATTTTTAAAGGATAATGTATTATTTATCTATGTAGTTGGTATAGTATATGTTTGAAACGCAGAGTTATGACGGGTCTTCTCTATTGCAGATCACCCCTCCTCAGTGGTTTGCTATATCGCGATGTATATAGGATGTCTGAGGAGCCAGATCTGAGGCGCGTTATAGCGCGTGCAGCTGGCTGGAGGCAGTCTCGCATAGAGAGGCGATCGGTGTTCGCTGAGTATCTCGGAGATCGATCAGTGGTAGCGTAGTCGGGTATTGCTATAGGGCGTTCCTGACATTATGATGATCGCGGCGGCAGTGCTGTCTAGGAATATCGCGAGAATCGAGACGCATATGTCGCGCGACAGGCGCTCGCCTGAGGATGCGGCTGTGAGTCGATGAGGTGTTATCACTGATTGTTCGCGTAGCTGATGTCAGTCGAGACGCACTCATGCCGAGTGAGAGATGAGCATAGATGATGAGTGAGATTGATGAGCAGCTGCTGAATATTTGGCGTTGAGAGGTCTGTGGATATAGCTGATGATTAAGCGATGTGCCGCGGAGCAGTGCAGTGATGGGTGCGTCTGTCTGCGATGTTATTGCTAGGTGTTGCAGAGTATCGAGGAGAGCATTCTGCGTAGTATGGATAGAGATTGTCATGCTGCGTGATGAGAGACCGTGAGAGCTGTGGGAGCACACGACTTGTATAGAGCTCAGTAGCGTACATCATCGAAGCCAGCAGTCAGTTAGGTAAGATGTGTCTGAGGACTGTGCTGAGCTTGAATGTCATGTACAGTGAGCGCGACAAGAGGACGGTTTGGACAGAGCTAGCGTCGGTGTTAGTTGTGTGACAGCGTGTATGGGTTGAATGTGATGTGTGAGTACGATCATATGATGCATGGGGATGGTAGGTGGGTAGATCGTGAAATGGTGATGTTGCGTACGCGGGTTTATATTTAGATGGAAGTAGGTAGTATGATGGTGCACTGAGATAGAGAGTGAGATTGGGATGATTATAGCTGGGGGAGTAGAGATATGTCGTGAGTGCGAGATCGCGTGAGTTTGTGAGCGGATGGGTGGCTGAGTACGCTGCGTTGACTGTCTCTGCCTAGTATCTAGGAGGATGTAGCGGGAGAGAGACTAGAGAAGGTTATGCGGAATAGTAATTTACGGAGAGTGATTATGATGGTGAAATGTTGATGGAATGAGGTGATCGCTGGAGAGCCAGATAGTGCAAGGTTGTGGGAGAAGGAATGTGAGATGATGTGCGTTGGATGAGTGAGGCAAATCGAAGGGTCGTGGAGGGGTGTAGAGTGTGAGGGGTTTAGTGAAACTAACTAATATGGTTGAAAGAATAAGTGAGGTATTGATTAATTTTGATGAAGGTGGAAGGTTGCACACGTAGGTTGGTATATGACACGGAAGAAGGGGTTTGAGTGAACGACGTCAATAATGTATGATCCGGGGAACAATTTGCAGGTGTGGACACGCAGATGGATTCTATAGTGAGAGACAACGGTTCGGTGTGTGATAGAGAGTTGTGGATCTTGCTGGTGGATGGTGAATTGTCGGGCCTAGAAATTTAATTTCAAATTGTGGACATTTTTTTACAGTGTGCGGAGGATGGTGCAGTTGATTGTGTGTTCTCATCGTTTAGAGGTGTGATATGTCAGAGTTCTAACTGACGCGGAGGTAGTGCGTCTTCGTTAGGTTTTTGTTTTTTTTTTTTTTGTGATGTTTTTTGATGCAAAAGATACCGGAGTGAACTAACTCGATACTGGCTCATACGAGAGAAGAGGTAGAGGCTTGGCTAGACGAGAGGAGGGAGTAAGCAGACATAGATGGCGCAAGCTAAGAAGGCGCAGAGGATAGATAGAGGGCGATGTGGCTAGACGGGGTGCATAGCTACGCGGGAGAGCGTGGTGGAGCTATCGATGTAGTATATGTGAGATGACGCAGGCCGACTGTACTAAATAATCCAGCTAATCCGATGGAATGGATGGATGAAGCAGAATCAGTGAGGAGGTTATGGCTTTCAGGTTGCGAGCAGATGCACAACACTCACTAAGAATAGTGCCAACGGATAAGTGCCGCGGCATGGATCGATGGTTGGGTGCTTTCATGAAGCAGGATGAGACTATCACGAACAGTCCATGAGGCCTAGTATAACTCCTTGCATAACGTCGATATAAGTTGCGATGAGGACCACAAGTTGATGTATCGCCGCCGTCAGTAAATGGAAGGTGATTGAGACAAGCACGAAGAATAGGTCACCGCGAAGTTGGAATGGTAAGGCCATATGGAAGTCCGTGTGTCGGAGTCCAAGCCAATCTGGAATCTTAAGAGAGGGACTCTGAAGAGTAAATTGTTGTTGCCGCTCGAGCTGGATGCTGGGTTGACAGAGGAGTGGCCAAGAATAGATTGTCTGAAAGCAGTGCGTAAGGGATGGCATTGAAGTAGTCTGAGCAAAGCGCTCCCCGCACGACCGCGTAGCTGCGGATCGGGATTTGCAGGGGCCTTCGGGATCACTTTGTGCAGAGTTGGTCCATCCGTATGTAATGGACTACCTGCTAACCATCATTGTGGGGGAAGAACCACCACAAGTAATCTCAGTGCTTTCGAGGACCATTAAAGGATGCAAGATCAGACATCACTTTTGGCGATTAGCGGATGCCAGTCTCAGATTAGCGGCGCAGCCTTGCGTGTTTATGCATTCTGAACATCTTGAAAGGGTTGGGGATAGAGGGTGAGCCGGGGGCTTGCCTCGGTGGAGGTGGTCTGGTATTGATGGAAGGATGGATGTAGACTTGTCAATGAAGGCGACGAAGTATGTCAATCCTTGCGGTTCAAAAAGATCTGACCATGTGTTTCATCCGCAAAAAAAAGATAGGACAGTAATAATACTAGAAACAAAAAAGCGTATAAAAGAGAAGATGGAATAAGTGAAATAAATAGGAGAGGAAGGGGAAATTGCGTGCGAGTGGATATCGATAAGGTTAGGAGATACAGGAAAGGAAAGAAAGGGAAAGGGAATGCGGACAGGGAGTAAGCAGATAGGAGAAAGGATAGAGTATAGATATGATGTGAAGGGCTCGAGCACGACACAATAGATAGAAAACGGAATCGTCGCCTCATGGTTGTGTGGAAGGCTGTAGTATAAAGAGTTCCTTAGGACCGAGAGTAGATCGTGCACATCGGGTTGATCGATGAAGGGAGGGAGCTTTACCGAATGGTACTGAAATTTGCTGTGAAGACGAGCGCGCTACTGGCTAGTATGTTATGTTATCGCATGGCAGTGTGATGTCATACTGGTCATTTCAAGTGTATTGAGGTAGTATACCATTGATGTGACTTGAATTAGTGAAAAAGAAGCTGAAGGCGCATGAGCATAATGACTGGTCGTGGCCAATTTGGCGATTGAAGAACGTTTATGGTACTCGTTGTGCGGAGCGTGGGCGAGTGGGATTTTGTGATATAGATGTGTTGCCGTATGTAAATTTGTACATGATTCAAGTCAGTAGTGCGTATGTGAAATTGGATACAAATAAGGATTTGAAGATTGGATGGGAATTAAATGGTCGACATAGAGTATTTCTTAATCATAATCCTTGAGATACGGTGTATCGTGTGTTTGGGTTGAGTTCAGTCCATGCTATAGGAGATAGTGTATGAAGGGGGTGTGGCTGGGATGTATGCAGTTATGCTTAATGAGACGGGAATAGGTTGGTCAATTCTTCATAGAGGTTGGGTAGTGAAGGTAAGCGTAGGTCATGAAGGTACGCGTGATCTGTATGTAGTGGCTGACAGTGATCTCCAGGAGTGGAAAGCAGGAAGTTAATGATAATCTCAGGATTCAAGTGGGACGATATTATCAATGGGAGGTCTCGTCGAGAAAAATGAATGAGAGATGCAAACTAAAGAATGATAATTTTAGCAGTATTATTAGAGTACATAAAGAAGTTATAGAAGAAGAAATTAAATGTTCACGGTAAAAGAGTAGTAGTCTTATATAAAGAGTATTATGACAAGTGTTGAGACATTGGGCAGGTTGGTATCATCAGAAGTCTTCATTGGGAGCCTTAAGATTTCTAAATACATTAAAAGTTATGCCCGTCTACACACCATATAAATAAGTGAGAGTGGTGTTATGAATGTTCACCTTAATGATGGAGCTGACATAGAAACATTATAATTATTCCTATAATCCGTTCAGAGTTGAATGTAATTTAGTCTATCGAGGTTCATTAATTCTCCATCGGGATATCATATGGCTGCAGAGACAATGTGGGAAGCAGCGATTACCACTAATATAGACTAGCGTGTCGTTCGTCTCGCATGGAATGATGGGCCCCGGGCCGAGGGCGCTGGGCCTCAGCCGCATCAGTTGAGGGCCGGCGACGGACCATCCCGCTCGTGACCGACGAGCATGACGTGGACGAACTTGGGGATGTCGGCAGAGCCCTATGATATCATCCGTTGAATAGAGTTGCAAAGAACCATTATTACAGTGAGACTATCAGTTCCGCCTGCCATATGACCTGACGACCAGCAACGACAATTTGTCGTTAATTTTAGGTGATCCTCCACGCCGGGAGGGACTCGTAGATACGACTTATCTGACGCTTACGGTTCAGCGAATAGACATACCTATAAATAGCATGAGAGTGGCTCCGAGTCGAACATATTTGCCCGCGATGGGTGAGAAGATATACGGTTCGTGTGTCGGTTCAGGCTGCGTTAAAGTTCTTAGGGTGTGTTTGTCAAATCTAAGCATTGTTCGAAACCTTCCGATCACATTAGGTGAACGAAGCGTAGTATGATGACATGAGTAGTACGATATGCAGGTGTGGATGTAGCCAAGAAGGGATCCCCGAGTGAATTTGTGTTGATTGTTCACCCTCGAAAAGTTCTTTGACTCAGTGTTTGGATCATAGTGGTGATGTCGCAGTCCCCGCTGATGCCGATGGAAATTTCCAATAGTGCATATGAACCTTGTGCTGGTGACGTGGTGGTATGGTATGCTGTGGAAGTAGAGAGGCCGGCCGATCGGATACGAACGTGGCAACGGAGGTGCGTGTAGCCATTCGTAATTTAAGATGCAATGGCCCTGATCATAGGCATCGTCGCTATCTCCTCAAGCTCCCCTGCCCTTACTCATAGGCAGTTCGGTTGAACAGGAAACCTTAGGCCGGTCGATTTAAAGGTCGGCAGACTAATGAGGAGGGTTCGGTGCTGGTGTTGGGAGGAGAGGTTCGCAGGACCACACCACGGCGGAACGTTGTTCATTCGTCAAGTTAGCGGATTGCAGAGCACTGAAAGGGCGGACGGGTAAAAGCAATTCGCTGTTACGATAGCAGAGACTAGGTTAGGGGCCAGTAATGGAAATATCATTTGCATCCATGAATTTGGAACACAGAGTAAGTTGTGATTATGGGAGGAGGCCTGTTATAAGGTTTTGAAAGCAGATTGGAATATGTTGAGGGAGGAGCAATGAAGAGAGGAGATAGAGCTTTTTAATTGTTTAGTCATTGTTTTTGGTGTTCTCTTCCTCAAGATCACATGAAAATGGATGTGTTGAGGAGATTGCACTAGACGAATTAGAAGATTGTGTAGTGATATATATGCTTCTAATTTGTTGTATTTATGTAAGGAGCTACAAAAAGTACCCAAATGTTTGGAAAGGTAGTAGGATGATTATTTCTAGGGTTTGCCATACTAAGGTATCATATTTCATTTCCATAGTAGTCATGCCATGAGTGAATGGGTTCATTTAGAGTTGTAATTTTGAGGTTGCTCAATATCAATAAATGCTACACTCACCGGTATACTGTAGCAATTTGATTATAATTTAATTAAACTTTACTAAAATAGATAGATCCAACTAGCTACAAAGAGATAAAATTTCTACTAGGTACCAATTGGAAATGATTTATGCAGGATCCAAATGCTGCACTAAATCAATGCAGGCAGAGGGTAGATATTTTTTTTTTCGTGGCCCCACGTGATAGTAGGGGACTGTCAGATTATATTTATTCTTTATTTATTTATTTTTTTGCAAATCACACTATGATTTTTATTTTTATTTTTTTAGTTTTTCAAAGTCACAAGGATATGCTTAAATGATCAAGGATATACAAAATCACACTAAGATTCTACGTAGAAATGAACACAAAGATATGATAACAAGAATCGTAGGATATGAAAATCACACTGTTGATTTTTTTTGTTTATTTTGCAACATACATAGTGATATGCTGTAAATGAATCAAGGAATGATAAAATACGCTAAGCATAGGGTGAAAATGAACCAAAGGATATGATAAATGAATACGAGGGTATGAACGACAAAATCATACTATGATTTGTTTTTAAAAAAAATATATAGTGAACAGTGCCGTGCACAGATGGCAGCATACCTTGATCAAATGAGTGATTTCAATAAATAGAAAATCATTGTTGAACGTGACTACACAAATAAGCCTACTAGAAATTTGAGATTAACAGAGGATCTATTAAACTAATATTATTTAATTACGCGAGACTCTATTTAATGTTTACAACTCTATAGAGATGAGGTTAAGTAAATAAATGGAACCTGAACTACTCCACTTGTTAAACACTACTTGGATTATGTTAATTTAGATTTCTCACCATTTGGGAACCTAGGGTAAAGAGTCATGGCAAATTGACTATCTTGAAGACTCAAACGCTGAAATGAATTATTATTATGAAAAGAGAAAAATATTTCTCAAGCAAACAATATTCTTATGTTTTGTTTAATTACTTGATTCATATATCAAGATAACCCCTTCGTTTCGTCACTGTTCTCTGGTACGTATATATTCTTGCAATGTCCTTAGAAAAACGTGGATTTTTTAAAAAATTAAATAATTCAATAGAATACATCGGAAAAAAAGACTATAAATAAAGTATAAGTAATCTACAAAGGACATATGAAGATAATATGATTTCATAAATAAATAAAAATAAAATCAGCAACATTCATTCACCTAAATTTTATTTTTTTTTTATGAAAGGTCATTCACCTAATTATTCTAAGCTCCTCTCAGATCTTCAAATTCTCTACGTCCAGAAAAAATAAGTATGGCAACACAGAAAACTCAATCCAAGCATTGAGTAAGTTTGTTTATAGTAAATAAATTGTCAATATCTTGGAGGATTCGAGATAATTTGGTTTTATATAAAATAAATTTCCAATACTGAAATATATTAAAAGACATTAATAAAAACAATTTCTTAACCTAAAGTCCCAACCTATTTAACCCTACTTTTGGTTAACTTTGGTAATGGAAAATAGTGTTAGTCTCAAAGGTGAAAAAAATCTTGAGGTCCGTTAACACGTGAAAAACAATAGTTTAGGTCTCATTTTGCAGGGCTTAAACTCCTATATGATGGGTACGTAATCCACCGGTGAGTAGATAACTTCCGATTTGTACTTGAGCATGAAGAAACCGAGAAAACTTATTCAGAGATTGCATAATTTCCACAGATCCACACATTTGGAAAAACAGTTCACATAATGGACGAGAAAAATCTCAAGAACACTTAATTCGAGATTAAGACATAACAAAATAATAAACATACAACTATGAGAGTGAGGGGGTGGCCTATCAACTGTGTTAGCAGATAATGAGTATCAATTTTCATTGCTTGCTCCCTAGTGACTCCTAACACAATTTTTTTATTTAGTAAAAATAGTGTTGATGTTGAAGAAAAATAAGCACGAATAACCTTACTGGCAATTAGTTTTTCTTAAAGGCTATGTATCAATCGAATGCCATTAAAGGGGAAATATTAAATAAATATGGGCGTTGATCATAGTATGCGAGTATATTTTACGCTTTTTTTAAAAAAACAACGATATTACCTAAAGCTAGTAATGTTATGCCTTAACTAGTTCTTGCTGATGCACAGCTCAGTGGTTGTCTATTTGCTTAATTTGTCATGTATATAATATGTATAATGCATTGCAAGTTTGCTATTGAAATACTTGCATGAATATTTGAGCAGTATTAACGTTGAGCATTAGATTTCAAGCTTGATTTAGTGCTGTAAGCTTGGCATGCGAGAAACTAAATGTGTATAGTTGTAGTGAGCTTATTCGATCTTTTTCAAGTTTTCTGTTGATACGTGAACTTTTTAATTTCTAAAATGACATGGCGCGTCCTTGCTTTGTTTGGAAAAATCGATGCGCACAGGCCCTAATGCTTTGGTTCCATCTCTCCTTCCTAGGAGAAACTGAGTTGTAATCTTGATCGAGGATTGCTTTCATCAAGGAATCAAGCTATCCTCTGCAAACTCGTGTTGAAAATTTGAATAAAAACATCAAACGGATATAAGATATTGTTATTTGGTGCATATAACACCTTATTCTGTTGTTTAACATGTCATGTTCCAAATATAACCGCGAAAATATGTGATGATGACATAGCTAGTGGCAAGATAAATAACCTTATCACCTAAGACGAAGATATGTGTAATCTCTACCCTAGATCACAAATTGCACTCTTTCGACTAAACATACATGACCTTAATCGCAAAATCAAATACTCTCTTGATCAAATTCCCGTTGAATATTCTAAGTGTGAGCCTTTCAGTTGTAGATACTGAGCAATAATGGCTAAACATTTAAACTCCACACACACAAAAAATCAAGATACGGAATTGTTAAGTAAAAAGAAGCCACAACAATTCAGTTAATTGTCCTCAACCTAAAAAAACGACACCCCCAATGATACGAATTTATCACAAATCAATATGGGCATAATCACACTTGGAGAGATTTTTGCTCTTAAATTTGAGACTTGTTGGGATATATAATATTGTTGCATGGTGACATATACTTAATAGTAATATAATTGGTTAAAGGACATGAAGAAATTGAATAGTGAATGAGGGTTTTTTTTTTTTTTGACAAGAAGATTAATAGTGAATAGGTTGAAAATGAAGAAGAAATGCACCAAAAAACATACATTAATAAATAATTCAGGACAAAATGTTTTTATGGAATTAGGACGTATATAAGGGAGTAGTGGAGAGAGAATGTGAGAGGGTATTCATGGAGGGTCAAGTGATTTCCGCACTCTCCATAATTATTTCGCACTCCAAATTAGTGATGCATTATGGGGAGTGGGAAGATGTTCCATTGAGGAGAGAAGATCGAGTTAATTTGTTGGAGAGTTGAGATGTGGATATGCTCAAGTGACTTAGGGGAAGGGTTTACCATACTTGTAGATACTATGCTCCAAATAAGCTCTAGTAACATAACAATATTACAAAACGAGTTTTTACTTTTTCATATATTGTCAAAAGGTACACAAAGTGATATTTCATGTGAAGGAAGCAGAAAACACCTTGACTTATCTTTTTGAAACGAAATAAATACTATATCCCATTTTTTTCCTTGCTTCCATAGAAGAAAGCGAGATTCAAACATAATTTTTTTTCAGTTCAAATATGCAATATTTTGCTATTTAATTTCTTTAAGAAAGATTAGAATACTAATGTGTGAATCTGTAATTTGTTATTTGTGTTATTCGTAAACACATGGTGTCAGTAATTTTAGAATGGATTTAAAAGTGAAAAAAGGTAAAATGATGTCATCTTTGAGTTTTGGCAGGGAAGTATTTCATGAACATTTGTTATCTGGCAAAATCTCTATACTATACCGAGCGGCAAGCGGGGGGAGCCGCCATGGTGTCCCCCCATAAAGTTTACATTATTTCGCCGCTTAGCACTAAATAATATAGGTTTTGAAAAAAATATAAATAAAAAATCAATACAACTCAAAGTCAAATTTCCAATTCATGTCAATCAAATTCAAATAACAATTAATATAGACCCTAATACATAATGAAGTTGGATCACTAATTTAATTAAATGAATTTAAACACTAATATATTTTATCATAATTATATGGATAAAATTTGTATACCCATAATTATCATTTGACAAAATTTGTACTTATAAGTGAATTTATATAGGCTGGTTAAACAAATATAAACTTGCACATCCACTCCACTGTATATAACACATACAATTCACCATCTCATTTCTTAAACATTCAAAAACACTATATGTTTTTTCTACAATGTCAATATATAGCCTTATCATAATTATATTATAAATTCAAATGAACCAAAGTGCCGAAACAAATATTAATTATGCCAGAATCACGTGCAATATAAATCTTGATATCTACATAATATAAATTTTATAGTTATTCGTAATGGAATTTATGTACTTCGTACCATTTTTATACAATAAATGTAATTAAAATGTTACATGTTTTTATCGTTGGAATCCAGTCTCCATCTATCATTTCACATTATGAGTTTTAATTTTTACCCTAATATCATTGCGGTATGTTGTTCTAATGTTTTTCAGCTTATAAAAAGTCTGGTAAATAAATAATATATAGTTAGTATATAACTATATATTAATATAATATATAATATATAAATTATATATATATATATATATATATATAATTATATATATATATAGAGTTGATCATGGAAAGGGCTGGGGTCGGGTTCCGGTCGGGCTTAGGCTAAAATATATCCCTTTAATCCGCGCTCCGTGACGCAAAGACTTAGAATTCGGGACTAAAGTTTTGTGTCCAAAGCCAAAAATAAGGGCGAGGTCCTAGCGGCGCTTTTTCAGCGCCGGTCCACAAGGGTTAAACCAAAATGCCCTAAAAGTGATCGTTCCAATAGCTCAGACAAAACAGGAAATTTCGGGCCGGACCCAGGGCCCAATTACGGGTCAAACAAAGTCTGCTAAAGCCCGCAAAATTTCGGCCCGGGCACGGGTCTTTTTTACTACACCTCCTAATAATATGATAAGTACATATAGCATATATATATATCATATACATATATATAACATATACATATATATATAACAACTAACATATATATATAACATATACATAAGTATATAATATTATATATTATATATATGTATATAATAATATTCCTATTGTATAGTTAGCTAATAAAATATTTTCAATGATAGCATTAACAGTATGTGGTATCATATTATGAAACTGAACAATCAATTTTTAATATTTTCTTTCATTGCATTGAATGTGTAAATAATAGTAGTGTCACGCATCGCGGCACAAAAGACTAGTATACATTTAATGCAATGACCTAACTTTAATTTAGTACTAGTATACGAAGTTATACAAGTATATTATCGTATAATTGTTCTTCCGCTCTAGTTTGCTTTGTAATTAGGACTTATTCTTGCAACTTGATTTTCATGAAATTTGTATGGACAAAACCACATGAAACATGGACCTCCCAATAGGGTGCACACAATTTCGATTCATTCGAGGAAGGGGCCGCGATGGTCGAAAATTGGCACCCTTCAATTTTGGTCGTTGTCAACGATCGTTTAGTTTTGTCCATAATTTTTATCCCACACCTAGAAGGTCATAAGGGGATGTCCGTCGCCAAGTTTCAGCCGCCAAATATAATATTTGTCGTGTCTCCCAGTCCAACGCCACTTTTACTAATGTGAGTGTCAAAGGAACAAGCTCGCTATATCAAACCTACCATCATATATCCTTGTTTAGTCTCAGAAATTTCCGTGATCATCAATTAAAAGTTGTTATACTATCCAACCACGATTTTTGTCTCTGTCAAAGAACCTGTCCGGATACCTCATTTTTTTATGTGATGTATAATCATTTTCCCTGGAATGTCTTCTCGGCGAATGCAGTTAGTTTTGGCTCACAATTCTTCACACCTTAGGCTGGTCATGAGATGGTCCCCAAATTACCTCAAACAATGAGTACGTGTTATGCTTTCCACGAGCATCTGCTCAACCGATTGGATGTATGATCGTCTCTGCAGGCCTTAATAGTATTATCACCTTAATTTCCTTAAAATGCTCTTGTTTAGCCATATTTTTGCATAGCTTCATTATAATGGTTGTGGTAACCAACCACACGAGTTTCACAGCTTTAAAAAAAATGTCTGAAAACAATGAGCTGTTAGATAATCGTCGTTTTGGTGACACATTTTACCGAATTCCACGAATTGTTCCCACACAAAAGAAAGGGTGCATATGATTGATCCATGCTAAACTTCAAATAGATCACTTTGTGCTCCAATCTCAAATTTTGAATTCCTTCACCATGATATTTGGAACTAATAAGGTGCAATTTCAGCCATATTTTTGAAAATTAGTTCGAAAGTCCTATTTGTCTCGTAGACGCAAATTGCAATTAATTAAGGTAAAACTATTGTACTAATAAGTATGAGGGGGTGTTTATTCACAAAATATAGTATGAGATATGGGCCCGAGTTTGAAGTGTTTAATAACAACACTAATATTGATTTGCAATTTATGATTCAATGTTCGAAGGTAATGAGTTTTTAAAAAAAACATATAGGGGTGTGTTATACATTTATTAAATTCCCTGAGAAACTTTTTTAATCTTATACTCTAGTAGTTGGTTTTAAAACGTCAGAGAATTATTAAGTAATAGAAGAAGAATAAAGAAGGAAGATATATCATCATTCATTTTGGAGATTTAAACATTTTTTTATAGGCGTAACATTTTAATTTATTTCAATTTTATATGAGAGTGATATATTTCAAGATTCAACGTGTTGATTTACCTATATTAAATACAGTTGTAAAATTACTTCAATTTGATATGATTTATTATGCACTATATTCTCGTGTGCATCATTTTTAAGCTAAAATTTTCCAATACCGTGTCGTGTTGTTCCGGTCCGTTGTGCAGCCAAGGTTAGAGTTTATGCTTAGTGGCGTTGTTATTCCGTTTTTTTTTGGTGTTGTACTGTCAATTGTTCTCTTCTGTTAGTTGTGCAATAGTGCGTACTGCAACTCACCTAACCAATTGCAAGTCAAACCACACTGCAATTCATCCCCACAACACTAGCAGTCTCGGCACTGAACAACCTCCACATCAGAGAAAGCTTGACCTACATATTAATTCATGAGCCATCCATATTAATTGCAAAAAAACATTTTCCATTTTTACGTTTTCATTGCGTAATTTATATTTTATAACGCTATTACTAAAAACACAAAAGAATAATATGAGGAAAGTATGATGAATTTCATGAGGAAGTATAATTTTAAACGCAACAAAGGTGAACCCACGGCCTAAGAAACCCCATTGTCCAACTATAAGTCAATCGATGGAATGTGTTTTTTCTTGTTATTTCATTTTCCTTTTGTTTTATTTAGTAACACTCTAGATTATTATTCATTAACAAATGTCCATACTGCATAAACAATACAAAAGTTAAGGTACCCATGTACATCAACTGCATTTTGGTTACCATTGTAATTTAAATAGTTGAGGCGCTATTTAATAAAGGTTATGTAATTCCATGCTGCAAGTAAAATTGTGAGAAATTGTCTTGTAGGGTACACAGCGAAGATGTAAAACTATGCAATTAAACCTTTGAGGTGTGTTAATCACTATCCTAAAAGCAATATTTCGACCTAAGAAAGTTCGTGTGTCACAATAATTGCTTTTTGAGATATCACAAAGAGCAAATATGTATAAGCGTAACATCTCGCTTTCAAGATAAATCCTCCAATGATAATTTGTATTGGGGAAGTTATGTAAATTTGAACAAGAATATATCTGGTTTTTATTTTCTTTTTTCTTTTCTTTTTTTCCGCGCAAAATATAAGAGAAGAGAAAGTTAAAGTGATTTCTCTCTCCTAATAACCTTCACATATATAGTGTATTTTAGTACTTGTTCCTCAGTTAAAGACAAAACAACATAATCATTTATATATCTTAAATAATTTCGACATAAATTAAGGTTCAAAACTGTGGTTAGCATGAGTTGATCCATCTTCATATATTGACATCGAGATTCCGAATTAGCCAAAAGAGTGACCGAGTTAATACCTCGAAAAAATAGCTTTATACACCCACACTATCTCTGACATAATAAGAAAGCCAAAAAAAGAGATCTAGCAAAGATCAAGAAGCACGTTCTTTTACCTTTCCCTATATTCTTCATGGATTAGCTCTCCATCATGAAGTGGCCATTTATCCTAATCAAACCATGAGGATTTTCATTTCTCAAACTGTTGCAAAACAACCAACAAATATGACAAACTTGGAAAAGACTGCGTACAATGCTAAGCTAAAAAGTAAATTATAAAGCAAGAACGCCAAATGTCATTAGATTAGCTGAAGTCAAAGCTTGAGAGGTAATTAGTCAAGACACGAGATCAATATCATGTCTAAAATAGTTGCTTTTGTAGACTGTCATAATCACTCCACCTCATATCCAAGCATTGCTCTAAATAACCAGTATGCATTGGTGCCAAGAGCTAAAACATCAATGTCAATTACCCAAGCAAGGAATTTCATTGCATTGCCAAAAGGTTAAAACATTTATATTAACCAATTTATTGTTGTTAAGTTAAAGAAAGTTCATAATGTAACTTGTAGTAACTTGCTTCGTAACATATAAACTGAATAGACACCTCAACAACAATTGGAGTAGAGTAGAACCTAACCACCCGAACGATTCTCGAATCCGGATAAGTCCAAGGGTGATCGGGTGGTACCAAAAAACTGAATAGAGCACAAGTAGTTATCTAAAGTTAAAAAGGTTGCAAACACTAACGCAATCAATTAGTGAAACTCTAAGCACAAATTACATAAGCGAGGTCGATCATCGCTGATTAATGCGCGTTCATCGACTGGAACAAATGTGAAATTAGCATTTAAGAGACATTCATATAAGCAATAATGTGGTATCTCAAGCTCATATTTTCCATAAATATACATGATATTTTAAAAAATGCTAAAATGTCACAAACTTACTATTCCCGTGTGCATCATTTTTAAGTTAAAGTTTTTCCGTACTTGTGTCGTGTTCGTGTCCGTGTCCGTTTTGGTGCAACCAAGGTTATAGTCTATAGATAGTTTATGCTTATGTGGCGTTGTTATTCCTTTGTTTTTTTGGTGTTGTACTGTCATTGTTCTTCTTCTGTAGTTGTGCAATAGTGCGTACCTGCAACTCAACCTAACTATTGCAGTCCAAACCACCACCAATTCATCCCCACAACACTAGCAGTCTCGCACTAACAAGTAACAACCTCCACACTAGAGAAAGCTTGACCTACATATTTAATTCATCCGATCAATATTAATTGCAACATTTTCATTTTTACGTTTTTTATTGCGTAATTTATATTTCCTATAGCTAATTACTAAAACACAAAAGCTAATAATATGAGGAAGTATGATGGATCAGAGGAAGTATAATTTTAACGCAACAAAGGGTGAACCTTTTTTCCTTTTTATTCATTTTCCTTTTGTTTTATTTTAGTAAGTAACACTCTAGATTAATTATTCATTAACAACAAACCTTCAATGTCAAACTGCATAAACATACAAAATTTTAAGGTCACCATTTGTAATCAAATGCATTTTTTCTTGTTGTTCTTCTCGCTCTTTATAAAGGTTGAGAAAATTGTTATTCATCCTGCAAGTAAATTGTTGAGAAAATTTGTCTTTTAGGGTAAACAACGAAGATGTAAAACTATGCAATTAAACCTTTGAGGCGTGTTATCACTATCCTATAAGCAATATTTCGACCCTAAGAAAGTTCGTGTGTCACAAAATTCGCTTTTGAGATACAACAAAGAGCAAATATGTATAAAGCGTAACATCTCGCTTTCAATGATAATCCTCCAATATAATTTTGTATTTTGGGAAGTTATGTAAATTTGAACAAGATAAAATCTTTTTTTTCTTTTTTCTTTTTTTTTCCGGCAAATATATAATAGAAGAGAAAGTTAAAGTATTCTCTCTCTAATAACCTTCATCATATAGTGTATTTATGTTACTTCCTCACAAGTTAAACAAACAAACATGAAATCATTTATAATACTAAATAATTTCGACATAAATTAGGTTCAAAACTGTTGGTTAGCATTGAGGTTGATCCATCTCATATATTGATCNCCCACTATCTTGACATAATAATGAAGCCATCAAAAAAGAGAATCTACAAAGATCACAGAAAGCCACGTTTCTTTTACCTTTCTCCTATATTTCTTCATGATTAGCTCTCAATTCATGAGTGGCCATTATCCCTAATTCCAAACCATAGATTTCTCATTTCTCAAACTGTTAGCAAAACCAACCAACAAGATATGACAACTTGGAAAAACTCGGTACAATGCTAGCAAAAGTAAAWTATAAAGAAKGAACGKCAYATGTCACTTAGATTAGCTGATCAAAGTCTTYAGAGGTATTGTRCAAGACACGAGATCAAATCATGTCTAKYATATTGCRTTTTGTGAGACTGTCACTAATCACTCCACCCTCATTCCAAGCATGCCCTAAATAACCATTATTGCATTGGTCCAAGAGCTTCAAAACACAATGTCAACWTACCAAGCAAGGATTTCATTGCATTGCCAAAAGGGTTAAAACATTTATATGTCAACCATTTGTTGTTATAGTTAAAGAAGTTCATAATGTAACTTGTAAGTAAGCTTGCTTCTAACATATAAACTGAATAGAGCACCTGCAACAACAATTGGGAGTAGAGTGGAACCTAACCACCCAGAACTGATTCTCGAATTTAGATTAACCCAAAAGGTGAATCGGGTAGTACACCAAAAAAATAAACTGAATAGAACACAAGTAGTTATCATGTTAAAAGGTTTGCAATAAACGCAACAATTAGTGAAACTCTAGCACAAATTACATTAAGGAGGGTCGATCATCGCGATTAATGGCGTTCATGACTTGGAACCAAATGTGAACATTACATTTAGATACATTCATTATAAGCAATAATGTGGTATCCAAGCTCAATATTTTCCTAAATATGCCATGGAAAATTTTAAAAAAAATGCTTAAAAATGTCACAAACTTACAGAAGTAGTCAAACATTAACATTTGAGTCTGTGACAACTTGAGACAAGTCTTAGAAAAATGCCCTGCTACCATAGAACACCCTTGATCCATCCTTCTTCTTGCTATCAGCTATCCGAATCACTGCCTCGCTCCATAGCCCGAATCACATCCCTCGGGTTCTCGATACCCATGCCCGATCAAGATCCATGGGCAACTTTATATTTGCCAAGGATTCTGTAAACTGTTGCATGCTTTTCATGTACATATCAGCCAATTTGCTTCTGCATTGCTGCCTGCTCAGCATCCTGGCCCGGGTTCCTGACCCGGCCCGGGAAAACCCGGCCCGAATTTCCAAACCCTGAAATTTGCTGTGTTATCTTCAGTTTCATTGGCTGTCTCTCTTTGGTCTACAATTTCAATACCACCACCCACCTTGCTCTGTTTCTCCCTGTACGGGTGTGTTTGTTGATCATTCGCCGAATTTGATTCAGCAGTGTTGCGATCATCGCTTTGGCTCGTCGTTGAACTAGATATCCCTGAATTATGTTACTCTCATTGGAGAGCTATCATTCTCTTCTGATGAATTCCCTGCCATATCATAATCACACTCTGTTTTCAAAGCAGAACCAAGATAAGAAATGAGCCAAGAAAACTGTTGTTATTGGAATTCAAGTACTCAGAAGCCATAACTTGATCTTCTGCTGCTGCATTAATATCAGAAATTCAACTCTTGAATAATCATTTGGATCAAGCAAGACTACTTCAGAAGAAATAGATGAATTTCCTGAAAAACTATGAAATGGGTGATTATTAGCAGATGAATTCAGGGAGAAACGGAAAAATGTTGGTTGAAATTGCAAGGCTTAATTGAACAGTACCAGCAGGAGAATGTAAGAGATCAGTTGAAGAAAGACTAAAATCTTGACAACTAATTTTACCATTTTGTCTCAAAATTTGAGAAAATTGGACTAAAGCAAAGCCTAACAGCTGATCTTCTAACAATTTCTAGCTCTACTTAGCATCCATATCTCACACTTCAATACCGCGTCGACTTGGTTAACTTCAATTCCAACTTCGCATATGAATTCAGGTTCTGCCGCCTCCGACGACAACCTGCGCTCGATACCATTTCGTCGGGTTGTAGGTGAGGGAGAATTTGGCATAAACATCCTGGTTGTCATAGATGCATATGTTGTGTATGTTCCGAGCATGGTGGATAAAGATTTCAAGTTTCCCTGAGAAAATGGCTTCGCTTTCTTGATCATCAGAATGGTAACAAAATCTGGATGATTGATTCATAGATCCATGAAGAGGGAAATTAGAAGTGGAATCTTTGAATAACATGTATGATAGAAAACAGGGCAAAAACAGAGAAATTGTATAAATTTGATCATGTAACATTGACAGTTACATTACATATTCCTGCTATCTGTCATACAAAAAAGCAATGATACATATATAAATAATAATAATTAAAAAAAGACTAGAAAAGAAAAGAAAGAATTGTGAAGGAAATGAAGTTATTTTATAGTGCTGATAACAACAGTAGTGCTGTTTAGTTGCAAATTGGTGTTGATCCAAAAAATAGGCTATTAAGTCTTAGAACAGTTGGTGATTCTTAAAGTTATGAATGATATCAACTTCAAGTAAACTCAAGGTATGAAAGGACAAAACAGAAAAAATGAGCAGAAAAAGATAGGAGAAGAATTAAGATACAGTGAAAAGAAGGAATTTGAGCAAGTTGAGGTGGGTGAAGATAGTAGGTTAGAATGGAAGAAAATGAATGCAGATGATGAGTTATAGGAAATAATGCTGTCATTCCTCTCTTTCCCTTTTTTGCGTCATAATTCCTTTTCCGAATATATATATAGTAATTTAATAAGTATATCGTATAATTTCACAATATACCGTCTTTTCAAGATACCCCTCTATGTGTAATCACGAACATATTCATATTCATATCCATATCTAATATATAAATATATCCGCCTTGCTTCTATATACGATTATATTACGGATATGTTCTTGTACAGGCGAAATGAGCGATGCATCGCACCCTACTAATTCATGTAGGTAGTTATATAAAGTAGAGAATGAAGAGTAGAAAGAGAAGAGAGAGAGAACCTCTTGCTCTGACAATGCAGCTTCCACTTCTAACTGAGTGATGAGGCCGTCCTCCACTAAATTGCAAATGGGATGTCCCACTTCTTGACCTTAATGCATCCATGACATCTTCCCTGTTTGCTCTTCTCAGTTCTACAACAATTTTCCTGAGCTTCAAGGCAGTCCAATTCAAATCAACAGATATTAAACACAAATTTTGTCTAATTTCGGCAGCATGTGATAAATGCTTGGAAGCTAATCATCTTCGACCACACGACCGCCCTCCTGCTCAGTCGTTTGACTGCGAAATATAAGTGATGGAACAACAACCATCACCAACGTTAATCATCACAACTCGTGAGTCTTATCACTCACAAACTCATAAGCATACACGTTGTCAAATTCCGGATTAGTCTCGCTTCTCTAACTAATCATAGTAGATAAAGTTTGAAACATCTAGGATGATCTTTATTCAAAGACTGAAATGGAGCATTTGACAGAAAATCCACACATATCCAAGGTGTGAGTGCATATAGTTCCTCAGAACAGACTAGAACTAGAAAATCTGATACCGAGGAAGGCTAGGGCAATTTATTTGCTTCTCTTGACATTTATCGGGTAGCCGATGAGTACCAGATATGAAATGATTAACAGACAGTTTAGACGACACCTTTAAACAACAGGCAGAAGCCTGCAATGGAAGAACCAGAAGTTACTGATGAAATTAACAAATGTGTTAGCACAAAGAATTATTTACATAACAAATCGAAAGAATTCACAAGAACCAAACTTATGGTTGTTGCAATATCTTTGTTGAAGTAGTTTCAACCCAAATAAACATCCGGGATGATAGCTACGGTATGTTTCTACTTAAGAGTATATTAAGTCTTGATGAGACCAGTCAGCTACGGTACGGTGTCATTATTTTACAGAGTGGACATAATAAGYAACGGAAGAGAAACTGTACAATGGGTGCTGGTGGTGGTGACACACAAGGCTGCTGGCTTGCATGGTAATATCACACAATACCCACATCAGCTACTGCCTACCTAACCTAACCAGATGCTGTTGATGTTTCGCTGCGGCTGCCTTGTCAGCAGCTTCACGCTTCAGAGCTCGTTTGGCACGCCGCCCAACAAGATCTTTTCCAGCCTCTTTCTTCTTTGGAGTATCAGAACAGCTCTCAGCCTCWGGATCCACCTCAGCCTCTTTCTTTTTGCGCCCACGGGACGAACTAGCACCTGAGCTTTGGGGATTTGATCTATGGACTGGCCTAGCCTCCTGGCGACCCGCCCGTACATAGCCATTATCGCCCCACCTCCGGTTGCCAATGCGAAGACTAGTTGTGTTGTGGAAGAAGGCATCCTCTAGATCCTCGTCCTCCAGATACTCATATTCATGCTGATACTGGTATTGATAGTAAAAGATGTCATCCAGGTCCTCATAAAAGTCAGCTGGGTGCTCCACATCCAAAGGTTTAAACCATGAAGCTCTCACAAGCAAGCACACACTTTCTTCAATCATATAGTCATACAAGCTGCAAGGTAAAGACAAGCACAACATTTATAAACTTCCCAAAATATGAAATGCAGCAAAATTTCAATGTACAACAAAGGACCTCTTGTCGGCCATCTAAAAGATCTTAATATCCCCTGCTTATGTAGGGTTAAACTTTTGATGTTTATGAATTATGAGCTATGGCCTTCTGTGATATATAAATATTAATCACCTTTTGTGTCAGGAAAATAAATAAAATATCTTATCAGCATCCAAACACATGAAGGATACAACAACATACCTTCCATCAAGTGCGCGGTGAACATTGAGAGATTCAAACGGGTTTTTGCACTGAGGGCATCTAGGATTCTCATGGTAAGTCGTCCATTGCAGGATGCAATTCACACTGAAAACAAAATAAAGAATGATAACAGTTAAGAAACAATATAGTTCCTGAAGTTCTTCTCTCAATAAATGAAAAGAGCTCACATGAATAATTATTCTAACTTGCAGGCATAGTTATAACTTATAACGATAAAAGTAGTTTGTTTCCTTAAAAAAAAAAAAAAAAAAAAGCAGTCTGACCAACCCATTCCAAATAATCTTAACATACAATGAATTTTTTTGAACTACGCTCACTAGAGCCTCCACTAAGAAGGTTAGTTGGCTGACATAATATTAAGGGTCAACTTCAATTAAGTTGCATCCGTTGTGAAATACATACTGCACTTGAAATATCAATATAGATCAGATAGAATTATGAACCACAACTGCTGAATTTTTTGGTAATTCAAGCTTATTACGGAACATATTGTGGTAATTGTTTAACAAATAGACACGATCACACAATTACTCAAATGTCCCATTTTTATTTTTATTTTCAAGAATTCTAGGACCCCCATGACAAGACAACATACACAAGGAGCCTTTCTGAAAAGGCTAAAGAATAGTTGATGATAGATTAAAGGAAAAATTCTATGCTACAGGACCATTTGACCCCTCTTACTAAATGCACAAGTCTAAATGCCTTTCTTCTGCAGCAGCCAAAGTATAGAATTTCAATGCATATTCCTAATCTAGCTCTTCCAAAATTCCATTGCAGTTAATTTAAACAATTGCATGCTCACATCATCCAAAATCATAAAAACAAAAGCCACGCCGACATCAACACCTAACATAGCATCATGGATCACGAAAAACATAACGCCAAGCAAAGAATGGATCAAATCAAGGTTTAGGGCACATACTGAGAAAGAATCTCAGAGTATKAGGACACAGTAATTAACAGGTTAYCATTGTTCATGATCTTAATAGTTTCATATGGACATTAAACAACGTAGTTTGAAAGGCATGTGGCTTGAGATTGATCACAGAAGTGAACTCTATCATATCTCAAATTGAACTTCKAATGGCCACATTATCTATTTTCCACACRTTGAACCAGAAGACAGCATAACATATTGCAAATGAAGAACAATCTAATAGAATCCCAACAAATGAGAAAACCAAAATCATTTCTAACAAAGCAAACCAAAATCACAAATGCTGCATCATTAACATCAGATTAAATTTGAGTGAAAATCTCTCTCATT
>SNQN01001606.1:22201-52210 GCA_008642245.1 Bassia scoparia | reverse complement strand
TCAAATCTGTTTACATTAATGGGCCCGTTCTTGGGTCTAGACCTCAAATTTTATAAGTTCAGCCCAAATGTATCAAACAGGAACAGGCCCAGTACACCAATCGCATTTTAGCCATTTAGGCTTGATTAAGGATTACCACTCTTTGCACATAGTAATTTTTTTTTTTCCTAAATTGGTCATTGGATGTGTTGGATAATATTAGCGGTAAAAGTAGCGGATAGCTGAAAAGCTGGTAAGTAATGCTTGAAGTCATGAAAGCGGACGAAACTAAATTTGACAATATGGGTGTTCGGCAGTATTAACGGGTGTATTTATATTCGAAGAAGTTTAATTATCAGGTTACTTTTTTATTCTTGCGTAAATGCTAAAAGCTAAAATGTCACTCCTGTTAGTGTTTGAAAAAACAGCGTTTAACGCTAAAACGCTACGTTGTCGAACACTAAAAGCTACCTAAAAAAGTTATGTCGAACACGCTCATTGTCAACTCTTAATTTCCAATTTTTTCAATAATAAAGACCACTTGAAAGATGAATGAAACTACTTCTCACACTTTACACAACTAAGTTTTACCTCGTTTGTAATACGTCAAAATTGTTAAAAAAAATGTGAATTTAAGGGTCATTTGTTGCGTGTTTATAAACCCTATAAAAAATAAAATTATAAGTTATGTAAGTCATTTTAATATTTAATACAAAGTACATAAGCCAAGGGAGAAATGACTCAAATGAGTACATACAAGTGATTGTATTATAAAATTTATCGATTTGTTGTTTTTGTAGGGACGAAATAAGAGGAAAGGAAGGGAATGAGAAGAAAAAATATAACACTTTTTCGTCATTTGGTTATAAAAACAATCTAATAGAGTAGAAAAGGGAAAGAATTGACATAAAAATTCTTTACAATTTATTACCTTTCTTTTTTCTAAAAAAATTGGAGGAATTTGGGAGGAATGAGAAAATAAACTTAAATTTCATCATTTTCTTTCTCCATCCTATATTATGTTTAAAGAAACATTGAAAATTAAATTTCTTTTCTCTTCCATTACTTTTCCTTCTTATACGAATGTTTAACAAAACAATGAATTCCCTTTCCCTTTTTCCATTGAACCAAACATAAAACAATAAACTTAATTTCTTTTTCCTTTCCTATCCTTTGTTTTTTCTTCCTTTTGCTTCCATTCCTTTACTAATATTGAACCGAACAAACGGTAAAAAAACAAAATATTAGTACTAGTAGACGAAATGATTTTTTTTAATTTTTAGAAATGAAATTTTGACTGCATAATTTTGGGCTTGCAATTTTGCAATACCATTTTTAGGCCCAAATGTTATACATACAATAATCATAAATTCATAATTCATAAAAATATTTGTTGAATTTATTGAATTTGTTGTTCGTTTGTTCGAACCCTGCGAATCGTTAGTTCGCTACTGCGTCACTGTTCTTGTTCTTCACTAGGTAAAGTAACCTAATCACAAATTTGTTAATTGCCATTCAATTTTCTGATTTTATGATACTTGTATTATTGTTCATATTTCTATTTTATGTTCAACTTTTCATTGTTGATTTTGAAAGTAATTATAGATATTGTCACAGTAGTTGTTATCAGAATGCTTTGTTGTTTAAGTGTTTGTTACTAATGGAATTATCATCTAATTTCTGGTTTCTAAGACGAAGAATTTGTGGTAAAATTGTGAATTTTGGATTATTTCATTTAATTTATGATAGTTTTCTCTAATTGACCTATGATGTTCTTCTCATTCAAGTGACCATGTAACTAAGCGCTTTTAAATCATTAGAATTGATGAATTCAATGGCTTCTTTTGCAATTTAATTTCAATTAAAGTGCTTGTTTGATTTTAGTAATTGTTCTGTTTTTGGTTTGATTGATTGATTAAATTGCTTCATGTTTGAAGCCTTCAAACCCACAAGCTGAATAACAACAATGGGAGCTGAAGCAACGCCAACGTCGGTTGAGGTTTCACCGGAGATGGAGGAGCAAATTGAGGCCTTACTTGAGGTTATTATTTGTTCTTATCACAAACATTATGTTGAATTTCTTAATGAACCTTTCTCCCCTTTATATTGTTATGTTGATAGTTATCGTGTTATGCATTATTAGAATTATGTTGTTGAGATGAAATTTGTTGATTATGAGAGTGATATAGTAAAATTAGTGTTGGTCAAAGTAATCGGTGCATTTTTTTCTTGGATTTTGTTGCTTGAGAGATTATAGGTTAAAACATTGATGAAATTTTGTTAGCTTTATTTAACTCATTTTATCGGTTCATCGTGTTTATATGTCTTCAGCAGTTTAGTGCCCACAATGAATTCTTAGAATTGAAGGGCAATTGAAGCACCTATGAGCAAAATGAAATCTAGATTGCCTAAAAGTTGCAAAATTTCAACTCCTTTAGTTGTTCAGGGAACACAAGGGAAAATCTATGCTACTTTGGTTTAGGGCTCGACAAAAGTAATGTACATTCATGGAACTGATAAGAGAACAGAGATATCTAGCTATTCTAGTCAGGGTTGTCAATCAGTGTACATTCCATCTCATGGTTTGCACGTTTTAGCATACGCTTGCTTTGTTTTTTTCGGGGTTTGGCCTTCAGCATTAGGTGATTGTTGTGTTCAGTTTGACTCAATTACATAAATAGAGTACACTAGTGGCCACTTCTTTTTTGTTGATTTGTGTATGTGTAAAAATTGGATTTTAAATGAGCAAGCCTTTTGATCAAATAGAATGGATGGAGAAGAGGATTTTAGTGTATGGGACATAATATTTTGGCTCTTCCAGTGTTTGTAGAAGTAGATGACTATCCGATTTGCATAGTAAGAGAGTGGTGGGCTATATAACTTGACTATTTCTTGTATTTCTGTTGCTCAGGCTGCTAGATATGATGATCTAGATGACGTCAAAGAATTAGAATCTGCTGGAGTCTCTNATATTATGACTTCTACACTTACTCTATTTAATTCACGTACAATTATTTTGTTGTAACTTATACCTCGGGAAGACTATATAAGTTTCTTTTTGTTTTTAATGTTTAYAGACCCATAGTAATGAAGATGAAAATTGAGCTCATAATCTTCGAGATATTCTAACCATTCGAGTTATTTTTTACTTTCGGGAATAATGATTCTCTGTCCCTGTGTTTGAGCACGTGGAAATTAGGACCCGCGTTCAAAAACACGTTAGACTTGGAGAACAAGGTTTTATTACTTATCAGTTATCATGTCGATCCGATCAAATCTGTTTACATTAATGGGCCCGTTCTTGGGTCTAGACCTCAAATTTTATAAGTTCAGCCCAAATGTATCAAACAGGAACAGGCCCAGTACACCAATCGCATTTTAGCCATTTAGGCTTGATTAAGGATTACCACTCTTTGCACATAGTAATTTTTTTTTTTCCTAAATTGGTCATTGGATGTGTTGGATAATATTAGCGGTAAAAGTAGCGGATAGCTGAAAAGCTGGTAAGTAATGCTTGAAGTCATGAAAGCGGACGAAACTAAATTTGACAATATGGGTGTTCGGCAGTATTAACGGGTGTATTTATATTCGAAGAAGTTTAATTATCAGGTTACTTTTTTATTCTTGCGTAAATGCTAAAAGCTAAAATGTCACTCCTGTTAGTGTTTGAAAAAACAGCGTTTAACGCTAAAACGCTACGTTGTCGAACACTAAAAGCTACCTAAAAAAGTTATGTCGAACACGCTCATTGTCAACTCTTAATTTCCAATTTTTTCAATAATAAAGACCACTTGAAAGATGAATGAAACTACTTCTCACACTTTACACAACTAAGTTTTACCTCGTTTGTAATACGTCAAAATTGTTAAAAAAAATGTGAATTTAAGGGTCATTTGTTGCGTGTTTATAAACCCTATAAAAAATAAAATTATAAGTTATGTAAGTCATTTTAATATTTAATACAAAGTACATAAGCCAAGGGAGAAATGACTCAAATGAGTACATACAAGTGATTGTATTATAAAATTTATCGATTTGTTGTTTTTGTAGGGACGAAATAAGAGGAAAGGAAGGGAATGAGAAGAAAAAATATAACACTTTTTCGTCATTTGGTTATAAAAACAATCTAATAGAGTAGAAAAGGGAAAGAATTGACATAAAAATTCTTTACAATTTATTACCTTTCTTTTTTCTAAAAAAATTGGAGGAATTTGGGAGGAATGAGAAAATAAACTTAAATTTCATCATTTTCTTTCTCCATCCTATATTATGTTTAAAGAAACATTGAAAATTAAATTTCTTTTCTCTTCCATTACTTTTCCTTCTTATACGAATGTTTAACAAAACAATGAATTCCCTTTCCCTTTTTCCATTGAACCAAACATAAAACAATAAACTTAATTTCTTTTTCCTTTCCTATCCTTTGTTTTTTCTTCCTTTTGCTTCCATTCCTTTACTAATATTGAACCGAACAAACGGTAAAAAAACAAAATATTAGTACTAGTAGACGAAATGATTTTTTTTAATTTTTAGAAATGAAATTTTGACTGCATAATTTTGGGCTTGCAATTTTGCAATACCATTTTTAGGCCCAAATGTTATACATACAATAATCATAAATTCATAATTCATAAAAATATTTGTTGAATTTATTGAATTTGTTGTTCGTTTGTTCGAACCCTGCGAATCGTTAGTTCGCTACTGCGTCACTGTTCTTGTTCTTCACTAGGTAAAGTAACCTAATCACAAATTTGTTAATTGCCATTCAATTTTCTGATTTTATGATACTTGTATTATTGTTCATATTTCTATTTTATGTTCAACTTTTCATTGTTGATTTTGAAAGTAATTATAGATATTGTCACAGTAGTTGTTATCAGAATGCTTTGTTGTTCAAGTGTTTGTTACTAATCGAATTACCATCTGATTTCTGGTTTCTAAGACGAAGAATTTGTGCTAAAGTTGTGAAATTCTGATTATTTTATTTAATTTATGATAGTTTTGTCCAATTGACCTATAATGTTCTTGTCATTCAAGTGACCATGTAACTAAGCGCTTTTAAATAATTAGAATCGATGAATTCAATGGCTACTTTTGCAATTTAATTTCAATCTATGTGTTTGTTTGATTTTAGTAATTGTTCTGTTTTTGGTTTGATTGATTGATTAAATTGCTTCATGTTTGAAGCCTTCAAACCCACAAGCTGAAATTGCCCATTACCCACAAGCTGAATAACAACAATGGGAGCTGAAGCAACGCCGATGTCGGTTGAGGTTTCACCGGAGATGGAGGAGCAAATTGAGGCCTTACTTGAGGTTATTGTTGTTCTTATTACAAACATTATGATGAATTTCTRAATGAACCTTTCTCCCCTTTATATTGTTATGTTGATCGTTATCYTGTTATGCATTATTAGAATTATGTTGTTGAGATGAAATTTGTTCATTATGYGAGTGATATAGTAAAATTAGTGTTGGTCAAAGTAATCAGTGCATTTTTTTCTTGGATTTTGTTGCTTGAGAGATTATAGGTTAAAACATTGATGAAATTTTGTTAGCTTTATTTAACTCATTTTATCGGTTCATCGTGTTTATATGTCTTCAGCAGTTTAGTGCCCACAATGAATTCTTAGAATTGAAGGGCAATTGAAGCACCTATGAGCAAAATGAAATCTAGATTGCCTAAAAGTTGCAAAATTTCAACTCCTTTAGTTGTTCAGGGAACACAAGGGAAAATCTATGCTACTTTGGTTTAGGGCTCGACAAAAGTAAATGACATTCATGAACTGATAAGGAACAGGAGATAGATATTACTATTCTAGTCAGGGTTGTCAATCAGTGTACATTCCAGTCTCATGGTTGACGTTTAGCATACGCTTGCTTTGTTTTTTCGGGGTTTGCCTTTCACATTAGGTGATTGTTTGTTCAGTTGGACTCAATATGATAAAGAGTACACTAGTGGCCTATCTTTTGTTGATTTGTGTGTGTAAAAGGATTTTAAATGAGCAAGCCTTTTGATCAAATAGAATGGATGGAGAAGAGGATTTATGTATGGGACAATATTTTGGCTCTGTCAGTGTGTTTGTAAGTTAGGAAGTTAGATACATCCGATTTGCATAGTAAGAGAGTGGTGGGCTATATAACTTGACTATTTCTTGTATTTCTGTTGCTCAGGCTGCTAGATATGATGATCTAGATGACGTCAAAGAATTAGAATCTGCTGGAGTCTCTCTGGATGCCAAGGATTCTCAAGGCCGAACAGGTGTGAACATCTATATCTTGGCTGTTATACCTTTTACTACTTGTATCCTAGATTGCATGATATTTGTTATGACATGTATCCTTTTTTCTGARGTGAGCTGRTTCCTTATCCCTATCGAACTGTCCACAATGCATTTTAGTTGAAGCTAATGTAGTTTAAGCCTTACATAAGTCAATGTTGGCTAATGTCCCCCTGATCTTTCACTTTCTTAGAAATGAGCTGGTTTGGAGGATTTAATATTYCTGTATTTTTTTTAGTTCTGCCTTTAACCCTTTTTTCTGTTAGTGATGTAGTTATTTGATTGAAGTTCTAATAATGTGYAATTGCATAATTAGTATGTTTGCTATAGATTGATGAGAAAGCTCCTGTTGTAGACTTGCAGCACTTCYGGTTTGTAGTGTATTATTATGCAACACCTGACTTTTTTAATGCCTTCTTTATTGACCAATTTGCTGATGAAAATGTGACTGCGTTATCTGCATAWGCCAGATCTTCCATTTGTATGCACATGCCTGATGTCTAGGTTGTATTTCCATATTACATTGGTGATCAGTGTTCACGATAGCCATATGTAACCTCAAATTTTTCCTCGATTTTACTTTATGAACAACTTTTAAGTTTGTTCTGGTGTTTTGTGGATGAGATCTGCTCTGCTCTGCTTATTCATTTTATGTTCTTATATACTTAGAGAACCATTAGGCTTTGATCAGGGGCAAATTTTCCCTTTCTATGTCGATCCTTGCTAGTTTTATTGTGTAATTCAAGTGATTGATTGTGAACTCGACAGCTCTACTACAGAGTCTTGTAATACTGAGATTGTGCATGTARCACTTTTCTGTTTTGCTGTAATTTGTAGGTAGTTTCATCATCCCTATTATTCCAATGCAGCTCTTCATATGGCAGCAGCCAATGGTCATCATGGCATTGTCGAGTACCTGATAAGTAAAGGTGTGGTGAGTAGTTTTTACCTTCTCATATTCTCATGTGTCATGAGGAAGTGAATGTCCTTGATACAATTGTCGWATCAGGATAGCAATATGCCATCACCTAAAGTTGTATTAGCTATAGTCTTACTTGGTAGACATGAATATATATGATAATTAGAGGATAGACTAAGACCCATTATTTGTGACAGAAAAGGTTTCAGGATTGCTCGATAGATTCTTTATGGCTTCTGGTTAAGTGTGCCCTCTTGAGACGATGAAAATGCTTCTTTATTCAGTATTTATATGCTAAGGTATTCTCAAGAAGTCGGTTACTGGCATCTGAAGGTCACAGAATTATTATTGAAATAGAGAATTTTTTTTTGCTGATAGATCATTGTGAGTAATTAGCGTCCACACTTCCAATGCTTTGTACCTCTCTATGTTAATCTCTTACCTATACCAATAAGGTGTGCCTTTCTTTTTAAGAAGATAACGATAGTATGGAATGTGCTCAATAGAGTTTGGGTTGAGTGAACCTAAGAAGGGTGTCCAACTCCACACTTTACAGATGAAGACAGAGCTTTAAGAATGTAAGAGACTCCATATGTGTTTAGCCTGTAAGGTATCGTAAATGCTGAATGAAGCAGCGTCTGGTGACTTCCAGCTCCAGGCCGTAGTGGGATTGAATGAAAGAGTGCTTGTGAGAATGATGATCTCAGTTGGCTATTTTTCTATTCATAATTTAGATAAGGGAAAAATTTATTGGATAAAAATTGATTCTTCAATGTGACACAGGACTTAGTCCTTCGAATCAAGAGAACACACACCTCTTCATTGGCTGTCTCAATGACACATCGAGGTAAGGATATCAGGGTATTTATTTTAATAAACAAACTATCATTCACCATACTACATTCACATTTAATGTTTTATTTTAGGTGGTTAAAACTCTGATTTTGGCTGGAGCAAATGTTCAGCTTAACAGGTACGGCGACCTTAAAATTTTAAGCTGATATGAAATGTTTGAGTATTTAATTGTATTTCTCTGGGCAAAAATACTTTGGGCTATGAAATCTGAGTACAAAGCTCTCTTCAATAATGAAAGGGAGAAATGACATTATTAACATTATTTCTATTGTTTCTTATGCTCAGCCATGACAAACACCAATAG
The DNA here is from genome assembly GCA_008642245.1 of Bassia scoparia. Taxonomy (NCBI): domain Eukaryota; kingdom Viridiplantae; phylum Streptophyta; class Magnoliopsida; order Caryophyllales; family Amaranthaceae; genus Bassia; species Bassia scoparia. The sequence continues at coordinate 43,873 of SNQN01001606.1, read as the reverse complement.
ACGAAGCTTTGAGTAAGGGGAAGACTGACGTTTTCGACGCAATTAACGCAGCCGTTGCTCACTAAGTAGCTCAAGCAAGAGTCTATGATATGGTGATACCAAAATTCGAAAAAGAGCTATACATGTCCGCATGTACGCCCCTTTTGTCTGTAGGGTTTAAACTCTGTTATTGAGAGATTTTGTATTGTGACTAGAAGCCATTCTCTTACCTTTTATATAGCATCAGTCACTTTCTATGATATCTTTCTGGTGTATTTGGCCTCTCTAGGCTCTAGCAAGTAGCAAACGATGTATTTGTCTTTATAAACTGAGTACAACCTTGGCTATATGTGGTTTGGCCATTAGGGTTTCAAAACCGAGCAAACTGAAATCAGATGCTAAACTGACAAAATCATTATTGCCAATTTCATAGTAAGAAATCTTGAGTTGGCATCATTACCAATAGGTTAGAACTTAGTAGAAATTTTCCCCGTAACGCTTTAATTGCAACAATTGCAAGCGATTCGGACTCCTAAAGTTTTGTTGATGAAGTATTAACACAGGCGTGATTGGAGAATGAGTGGTGTGATAAAACACTATAATGGGATAGTTGTAATTAAAACCACATTGTTTTTAGTTTAACGCATACAACTAATTTCATACAATTAAAGTTTCGCCTCTTCTTTTGCCATTTTATTTGTCTCTATGTTCTTATTGCATTGGCTACAAATCAAAGGAACTCTATACTCTTCGGATTATATAAAAGAAGGCTATCGAAAAAGTTCAGATTATTTTTGAATGATAAAAGTTGAATTTTCTTTCACAAAATAAAAAGTTGGATTAATATGGAAGATGGTAGAACTGAGGGATTATTGTCCTCAAATTTTCTCAAAAAAATGGCATAATTGTATCCCACACAATCTCTCTCCTTATGAATCAAAAGACTATTTGAACACTTATTTTCATGCATAAATATCATAGTGCACACAAAAGATATGTGAAACACATTCTTTTGACTTCATTTTAGCATATATTTATTTTTTCTCTACTCTCCACTATCATTGACTTCTCATATGTATAACCATCATCCAATTCCACTAATATGAGAAGGTAGAAACTTATTCCTCAAAGTCATCCCTTTTCACCAACAAATATTGGATAGTAATTAAATAAAAGTAAACATTTTTAAGATGCTTAGTTTCCATTTCTTTACACAAGTAACTACATTCAATAGCACTTGAGTTACACTAATAATTAAGCACTTTTTTTTAGGAATTAGCGAGCGAAGTTAGAAATGCCCTCGTTTCGTTTTTTTTTCCCTAGCTCTTTCTCTCTTAGGTCCTAGAAGGAAGTTCTTATGTTTAGCCTCTGGGTTCTCAGAGGGACAAGCAACTTCATATGCTTTAGCTTTTTATAAAGTCTTGATTACAACTATATATAAGTAATTTATTCCTTTTTTACATACTTTTAATGCTTATTATGCCGTGTACGTATAATCTTTACTATTAACACAATAGAATAGTGTTGATTATTGCCCATGCGCCGAATGTTTTTTGACAAAAGATAATTTTGTGTTAATTAAAATGTAGTAAAGAGAAAGGAATAAAGAGGAATCAATTAGGGAACAGGTGAAAGAAAGGAAAGAGTAGGTAATATCTTTGAGAATTAAATTACGTAAGTAGATAAAAAGAAAAGTATAATATTAGTTGTGTAACGAAATGTGGGGAAAAGAGAACTTGTTCAAGAAGAAGTTAAAAGTTTGGTAGAGCTAGTCTAGGAAAAATACAAGTAATTTTATATGTTCGGATTTTATTCACCTTTTTTTCTATCGTGATATAATTATCAAAATACGAACGCTTGTGTTGTGCACGCCACACTTTAATATAAGCTTAAGCGTTCATGTGAAAGGGTGTTAACTACACATGAGAATATAAATTTTAGTGTAGGTTCGATTATCAGCTAAGTTTTCATCAAATTCAGATGATTCTTTGACAATTCAACATACAATCGTAAATACGTTAGATTAACTAAACTTATAGAATTGTTTTTGTTTCAATTCAAAACATCGTGATCTTGTAAGAAACCTATCAGTTGAAAGTTAAACTTTATTTATAATAATTATATTATTGCAATGATTTGACTTTTTTTCTGTACGTATGTCTGTCAAATCGTTACGTCAATGTGTTATAATATTGCATGGGAGTTGTACTAATGAGCTAGAGATAATGCTCCAACTTATTAGAGAGGAGTTTCCGGCAATGGTCAAACGAAGTTGTGATTGAAGTGACTTTGTGTCTTTGTTGAGTCAAACATAGTTAGGTTTTCCAACTTTTTTTATGGCCAACTTAAGTGTTCCGACTAGCCTAGCATATAACTTTTGAACATTTCCTTCCTTTAAAATTTAATTTTAACTGTCCTAAATAAGTTTACAAATTACAATGTGATTGCATTATCATATCTACAAGTAAGCACTCATAATAGCTTGAATGAGATGATGCATTCCTAATTATTTTAAAGATTTTTTTATTTGATGTATTTTTTAGGGTTTGTTTGTTATAAATGAGTATTTATGTCCATTAATAATGTCAACTTGTCAAGTCTAGTAGTGCTATTGAATGAGTTCACAATTTTGTTAAATTTGATTGGTAACCCCGTAGATTATTAATTACTTCATGGATTAGAATCAATTCTAATTTAACGTTACGATATCATCAGACAAGTGCGAATAAACCATTTTTTTTAGTGAAAATACATACAAACTAATTGTTGGGGTTATTTGGTATATCATGACAACCGATCATATAAATAAGCCGAGAAAATTCGTTAAAGAGGAAACGAATTGATTGCATTATTATCTTCAATAGTTGTTTAATATGTGAATAGAAATGAATTGTGTTAAAATCATGATTTGTTTTTACTAGTTTGATAAGTTTTCGAAAACGACCATCTAATAAATCTTAGCTAAAGCAATCCCACCCCATATTTTCCTCTAAATTTTCTCCACAACTTTATAATTATTGCTGAAAAATGAAAAAGCATTTAATACATGATATATTTGTTTTATAATAAATTTTATATATTTATTAATTTATATAACTAAATCGAAATAAAATTTTATTTTAAGTAATTAAATTTAAAAATATGAATTTAATTTAGTTAGAACATTTGTATTTATTTAAAACGAACATATGTCGGGATTATACTAGTTAATTATTAAAGTTAAGTAAAAAATCTTATAATCACACTCATTCAACTTATTTAGAGTAGGTTTCTCAAAAATAATGCAAGTTTAAAGTAAACGACTGAAAAAGGATGATGTAGAAACGAAGCACATGGTGCTCCAAAAAGGTACAATGGAGTGTATAAATAACAACCTAATACGAAGTATATTAATGATTTAATTATATAATAACAATAATAACAAATTAAATAAATAAATAATAAATAAAAAAGTGTTTGTAAATTTGACTGTTGAGTTGAAGCTGCTACCAACTTGATTCATCTTCGGCTTCAATGCATACCATTTACGTAATCCTAATCATAACACTACTTTTCCAAGATTTTTAATTTAATTCTATTTTTTGCAAATATTTTTTTATCATACAATATGAAGTTCTTATAATAACTTTTAAAAGCAACAGTTGAATTTTTATACTGTGTTTTACATGCATGATGCATCAATATGATTGGCCATTATTAGAATTACACTCTTAAATGAAATGTCATGCATGCAATTTTGATATGTCTAGTAGTAGGATGGAATAAAAGGTTTTAAATCTTACAACAAGATTGCCAAAATTACATGGCTTAATTCTGTAATAACTAATCAAGTAATCCTCGTTCATTTGCATACGCCTGTTAAAACGTAAATTTGAATATAAAGAAAGTTGTGCGCATATATTCCTCCGTTATTAGTAAAGTCTTTTTGTTTATCTATACGACGTAGCTATGAAATATTTAGATGATAAAGTTAAATGTTTCATTGATACATGTCTAAATTATATATACATTTTTTGGGTCTGTTTGCTTCGGCTTTATTTTCATCAATTCCGATCCGTCTATTTTCTCATCTAATTTTTTTTCTCTCATAACGATTAGTTTTATTTCAATTGTTCGATTTAATTGTTTTCGGTAAAATAACTGAACCTTCCTAGAATTCATCATTAAGAAAGGAGGTAATAACATCCAAAGATGATATACACAGTTGTAGTTGTAGATTGTGAGGCAATGAGCTAACTAAGGGTCAAGTCAACTTCAAAAATAGGCAATTACATTCTTGGAATCTTGCACATATTTATGCACATGTATTGTATAGAAAAATAAATAAAGTTCTGATACAAGTCAAAAAAATTCCACATTTGAGACCATCAATATTGTTTCCTTATCAGTCACATTTTCAGGAAATTTGACACCATAAATTTTTTTTTCCCAATTTCAAGGCCTCCCACTGATATTACAGCCCATAATTAACCATCTCTCCAAAAATATATATATGTGAAGTTTCGACAAGGAATAATATTATTAATAATAAGGCTGCAAACCAGCCGAGTCGAGTCGAGCAGGATTTCTTTTGTTGAACTAAATTTATAAAATTACGATTGAAAATCATATGTGAAAGTTTCGACCGAAGAAATACGATCATAATAATTAGACATAAGACATCTTAAATGGTACCAAAATCGACATTATAGATATTCAAATTCGATACCTAACAACCTAATAAGATGAGGTACTATAATATAATTTAAGTGATTTAATAGCAGCAATAATATACAAGATGTAGTTAGTTAGTAGAGTAAGAAATTGACACAATCATATTTTCCAGTGGTACCACCACTTTGCTTTCTGCTCTTTCTGCCTACTTTCCATATGAACAACTGAACAAGAATCAAGAACAATGGATGTTTTAGTGATAATACAATAAAATCACAATATTACTATATAATATAAGCCTCAAAACTTAGGCCAAAATATACTACTAATCAGATTCTCTTAGATTTTTAGCCCTAAAGTTCATACAAGGTCACATTTGATTGGAGGAAACCTCCTTATTAATGAGCTACTTTAGTTCCCCATTCATGCACAAACAGCAAGATCAGAAAACTAATGGGCTTACATCGCGAGGAGGTCAGATGTACGCACTTGCAGCTCAAGATCGAATGAATCACGCTTTGATCCTCAGGCAAATCGAGCGAAGAACATAATATACCTTTTTGTGGAGAATTTAATACCGTAACCGAATTATGTAAACAGAAACTAACAATTTAGCAGCAAAGAACATAACAATTTAAAGGTTACATAAAAAAAAAGATAGGTCCTGGTTGATTGTTCGAATACAGTACTATTGTTCAAATTTGGACAAACAAGATGTAAAAAACTTCATAATTATGAGACATACATCAAACAAGCAAAATTGTGTTACAAGATATATGTCATTTTTTTCAACATGAAAGAGGGTCGAAATGAAATTTGCAATGCAGGTCCAAATCCAATACTAATACTCGTTGTATAGAAGCATCATGCACTAATTTGAATTGAAACAAAGAGAATTATAGATTGGATGGTTTTCGTGGTTCATCATCACATCCACAGTTTAACCTTTCGTTGAAAGTTAATAGCGATATCTCTCGTATCCCTCCTCCATACAATAAGGAATGAATTTTTATATACAGTCATGTAAGACGAATTCTACACAATAAATACTTGAATTACATAAATAAGGACGTGACAGTTTATAACGTCGGTAATAATGTTCGTGATGATGATTTAATTGTCTCTCAATAATTCATGTGCACAAAAGTAAGAGTGAATGGATTAAGATTTAGAGACATGACATGATCTCTAATCAAAAATAAAGGAATAACCAAGGGAAATACAAACGTGTAAACTAATTAGAAACAGGTTTAAGCAGTACACATATGGAAGTGATCAGCCTAAATTAGATGTTACTCTTCAGAGTTTAGGACTAGAGAAGATCAATCAAGTTTATAGAACAGCGTATGATGATACATACGTTGGATTCGATCAGATTGGTTCAGCAGAAATGGAACATGTTACTTTAAATAAGTAATACAGAATTCTCAGGTTCCTTAGATATCAAGATCAATCAGATGATCAGAAGTGAAGGTGTGATGAAAGCTCAGGTCGAATTTATCAGCAACATTAGTATGTTAAAGGCAAAAACATAAATTGTATGCTATGTGACATACAATTGATACTTCCACCAGTATCTGATAGAATAAGTTGCAACATAGAATTGATGTTGATGCATGCAGCAAATTAGCTAAAAAATGTTGAAATCGAAACAAAAAGAGTTGCAAAAATAAAATTCAGGAGAAAAGAAATATTACCTTGATGATGGCATTACTCTCTATTCTTGATCGAAGGAGGATGGAAATCGATTTGAAGAACAAGCATTTCGTGCGAAAATTTGTGTGGCTTGATACACATAGGAGAAGTACCTACATTCAAACAATTTTCTTCAATTCATGTAACACAGACTTTTATTTTATCTTGATGGTCAAAATAGTCTGCCAAAAGAAATTCTACAATAAGAACATTAAGAATTGTACTTCTAAAACAATCACTCTTTCGTTAAAGGAGGCCTTAATCACATAATACCATTCATTTAGAGACATAATCTCTGCATGAAGTTAAAAGACCGATGAAAGAGAATAAAGTTCAATGTATGTTGTGCAGCAGAAGATGAGTATAATCACTAGAGACATTGAATTATTCATTGGTTAAAATCGAAGCGAATAAAGTCCAAAAGTTGTGTTGTTACAGACATCCAAGAGAGGTACACATAAGGGGCTAATCAAGAACAAAACAACATGTTGAAGACAAAACCATATGAGAATCCCTTAAATATTCTAATCAGTCAGCAATTGTAGGCAATAAAAAAACATAAGATAACAAGAAGAAGGGACAGCTTAATGCATGCATATCTGATCTTAGCCCTTAACAAGGAACAAGTAGGATTAACAATAACATGTCTATATTATTAACATAGAATCACACATCAAGTGGGATAACTGAGCAAATGCCCAAATCCCAGCGCGGCGCAATATTTACTTATACTAGACTCTCAATGCAATAATTTGATAATCACATGTTAATATTATCAAATTTGAACACAAATGATGAATACTGTCATGAGAACCATTGTTCGTTAAACGGTCGGAAAAAACCCTAAATGCCTCACTAATGACAGGATTTTGATCAAATTTGGGATATTATTAAGCCCATTTGTGATGATAAGGTGAGCAGTTCTTCACAGTAACAAACAATAACTATATATATGCAACCAGCAAGGATAATCATTAGTTGTATGAAAAAAGATTAAACTGGAGAATATAGAAGAGAAAGCAGCAAACGTTTAAAGTCAGCAAAAAGGTAAAGAAAACAAGTACATCAAAGCATTGATGAATGCATGCAATAGCAAAGTTGTCATTTTGCAGCAGGAACTAAAAAATAAGCAAAAGAATAGTTTTAATAGAAAGTATGAGAGGAAGAAGTAAAGGTTTGTTTGATAAGGAACCCCCCAATGTAATGTATGATCAATAATGTGTAAATGTGTAATGTTGTGATGTTAAGCAATGAATTGTACTGCAATACTCTTAGAAAAAAAATTTCTTGTAAGGCAATAAATGATGGTGATTTGCAACAACTATCCAAATCTTTAAAGTCCACAGCAGAACAGACTAATAATGGTGAAAGTGTACATTCACATATCTAGTATTAGGACTAAACTAACTGAGTATCATATCGAAAGTTAGGGTAATTGATTCATATCAGATCATCACCACATAAAACAGCATTGAACTGCAGATTAAATCTATTTATTGTCGGTTATGCATAACTCTAGTGTCTAGAGCTAGTTGCCCGACTCATTGTTTGTGAACCACGTAAATCTAACGGTTTTTGTTTGTTATTCGATAGAGTGTTGTTACGCGCACTCCATCAGATGTGGGGATGGGTGGGGGGATACGGTGATACACCGGGATAACGACCGGTGGAGTGCGCATAACGTGTGCCCGAAAGAAATGGCAGAAGATCGAGTTGAACAGTGAAATCACAAGGCAAGACAAAAATGCTACACGAAGTAAAGGTAAAACATACATACCAAAAACAATACACTGACTCTGTGAAAGAGCAGTAATTGGGTCTACCTGCAAAGAAAAATCAACCTTGCTTCCAATATTCTAATGGCAGAACTAACATTCAGAAGAAATATAAAATTTCAAAGTTGAATGGAAGAATCCTAAAGTTAGCAGAAGAACAGGAATAAAACAATTTATATAAACATTGTATCAAAACTTTCCTTGCATGCCAAGTTTTTTACACTCTCAAAGTATGTGAACAAGTATAAAGAACAACTAACTTTGGCAAAGAGAAATGCTCAAGATTAATCGAGAATCAAGAAAATTAAAAAAGGGATGAAAAGAAATTAAGATTTCATCAATTGAATTGAAACCCTATTCATTGATCAAGAATGATTAGATCATCAATAATAAAGATATCAAAATCAAACTAGTTATTAGAGAGAATACAATAGAGGGACATACTACTAGCTGATTACTAATAAGAAAGATTTATAATAATTATTTTAAATACTAGTTGCTAATCACACAAATTGGATTTTTTTTCTCTGGGTCTTTTGCATTTTTCAACAACATTTCAAAGACCAAAATGAAAAACTTTATCACCTCTATGATCATCACTACAAATACTAAGAGACTAGTATTTCTTTTCCTCAATTATGATTTTTGTTTGTTTAGTTTAAAGTGTTACCATAGCTTGATCCTCAAACAATCCACCACACCGCGCGCCCGGTAGCTCCATACACATCTGATGGATAAGGAGCGGCGACGAAGACGACGCCGCCCATTATTATTCCTCCCACCACCGCCGCGCGCTCCGCTGCTGCTGCCTAAATGTAACTCGGATAAATTTGGGAACCCATCTTAGGCTCAACTCCTTGATCATAAGAAGCCTTGAAAACATGGCCGCTATTTGGACGACGGCTTGATATGCAAACTCATCATCACCGTCTTCCACTGCCGTCACTCTTACGCACTTGAACACTGCTGGCGCTTCACTTGCCCCGGCAATGACTCCTTGAAGCTCGCATCTACCTAACATCACAACAACAATTCAACCTCTTTTAATTCAATACTTCTCTGCACACGGCGGTGCAAACAGATATTAACCGCTGTTAGCACGCCGTGTTATATCATTGTTATGGTTGTCTATATATTGTTACTTCTTCCGTTTCGTTTCGAATTAAATTCAACAAAGAAATATTTTATGTCATTGTTTGAGTTGGGATTAGTTAGTTACCTTGGTGGCTGGAGCTCGTATCGACTGCGAGCGGGGTGTTGGAGGTGGAGGTGTGGGATGTGTTTGCGACGAAATGAGCCGGGGCTTTTAGCCCGGAGGTGGACCAGAGGAGGCTCCACACCGCCAGTAGCAGTGCGGTAGCTCCACCCGTGATGTGGGTCCCGCTGGTCCATCATCTGGGCTCTCGCTTCGAGCAGCGGGACCCACGTGCTCTTAACATGAGTAGAGCATCAAAACCCTACTCCTACAACAAGTCCTACACCTTCGATGGCTACAATCCTTTTTCGCTTGGTTTCCGCAATCCTGACACGTGGTGGCCCCACCTACGACCCCACACCCCAGTGCGGACGTCGTCGTCGATGAGGGGCCCAACAAGTTCTGGCCGTCCGGGTCGAAATTAATGCTCTTCTTCGGGTAATTACCGCCTCCCCCAATCTGCTGCTGCTGGGTCTGCCAGAGTTGCATTGCATTGGCGCGGGTTCGACTCATGAACGCTTCYTGCGTGTCGAACCCGCCCCCGTCCGTGCCGGTTGCTGCACCGCTGGTCATGTTCAGGCACGAACCAGCGGTGAGCAAGGGAATAACGCTGACACCCACCCCAACCCCTAAAGCAGTGGCAGCGTTATTCCCGTGGCTGTTGATCCCGCCGCCCCCGCCTCCGTTCCCTCCGTGATGGTGGTGGTGYTGGTGYTGGTAGTGGGCGGCGTCGACCATCAAGCTCGAATCGTGCTGGAACGATGTTGCGGGTGCGACAACAAAAGGAACTCCGTAGCCGACCCGAGACGGATTAGGCCATAAGGAGGCTTGAGAGGCTGACGATGGGCCGGTGGCAGATGCAGGGCCGGGCCCAGCATTGAAGCCCAATGAAAGATCGTTGCTTTTATCAGCAGCGTTGCCTGCGGATGAAGCCACCCAATCAGCAAACGCACCTGAATCCGACGCTAATCTCCTTGTAGTAGCCACCACAGCTAACTTTTAATCAATCAATTTTGATCCTTTTCTTTAATCCTCAATCTTCTTTCTTTCTTCTGAGTTCTGATGATATATAACTATTAACTAATAATAAAAGGAGAAGAAAGAAAGGAAGAAGAAGATTGTGTATTTGTGTTTGTTGTTGTTGTTTGTTATATAGAAATGCAAAAAAACAATGAGCAGGAAAATCTTGCAAACTTGGTTTACTACAAAAACAGGTCTTTTTTGGGGAGCAGAAGAGAGAGAGAGAGAATGGTAGGAGGAGGAGTAGCAGGAGCAGTAAGACAGTAGCAGAAAAAAGGGAGCTTAGTATTATCTAAGTGAGTGTATTTTTTTTGTGCTAGTTTGTTGTGACTGAGTTTTTCTGACCTTTCTTCTCATCATATCTGATTTATATATCTGCTACTAAATTCTCCCTAAACAACCTCATTCCTTTTTTTTCTTCTTCNATGCTTAATTATGCCGTGTACGTTATAATCTTTTACTATTAACACAATAGAATAGTGTTGATTATTGCCCAATGCGCCGAATGTTTTTTGACAAAAGATAATTTTTGTGTTATTAAAATGTAGTAAAGAGAAAAGGGAATAAAGAGGAATCAATTAGGGAAAAGGTGAAAGAAAGGAAAGAGTAGGTAATATCTTTGAGAATTAAAATTACGTAAGTAGATAAAATAAGAAAAGTATCAATTAGTTGTGTAACGAAATGTGGGGGAAAAGATAACCTTGTTGAAGGTAAAGAAGTTAAAAGTTTTGGTAGAGCTAGTCTAGGAAAAATACAAGTAATTTTATATGTTCGGATCTCATTCACCCCTTTTTTCTATCGTGGAATATTAATTATCAAAATACGAACGCTTGTGTTGTTGCACCCACACTTTAATATAAGCTTAAAAGGCGTTCATGTGAAAGGGTGTTAACTACATGATGAACTATAAATTTTAAGTGTCGGTTTCGATTATCAGCTTAAGCTTTCATCAAATTAGATGATTCTTTGACAATTACAACATACATATCGTAAATACGTTAGATACACTAAACTTATAGAATTGTTTTATGTTCAATTCAAAACATCGTGATCTTGTAAGAAAACCTATCAATTTAAAGTAAAACTTTATTTATAATACAGTATATTAATTGCTACGATTTGACTTTTTTCTTCTATGCATAGTGTCTGTCAAATCGTTACGATCAATATGTTTATATTATTGCATGGGAGTTGTKCTAATGAGCTAGAGATAATGCTCCAACTTTATTAGAGAGGAGTTTCCGGCAATGGTCAAACGAAGTTGTGATTGAAGTGACTTGTGGTCTTTGTTGAGTCAAACATAGTTAGGTTTCCAACTTTTTTTTATGGCCAACTTAAGTGTTCCGACTAGCCTAGCATATAACTTTTGAACATTGTCCTTCCTTTAATTTAATTTTCAACTGTCCCTAAATAAAGTTTACAAATTACAATGTGACTTGCATTATCATATCTACAAGTACACTCATAATAGCTTGATGAGATGATGCATTCCTACATTATTTTTTAAAGATTTTTTTACTAAAGTACTATATGCTAAATACTTATATGGTCTGGTCTCTTTTTTTTACGCGGTTATAGAGTTGGTCTCGCAATTTAGTAATTAAAGGTAAAAGAGGGGGCTAAGCAACAAGGGGATCAAGAAAGGGTAGGGAAAGGGAAAAAGAAATAAGCTTAATTGTTTTTATTGTTCTACCGGATTATAAGATGGAGATAAAGGAAGGGATTCATTCTGTACTTTTTGTATAAGACAATCGACGCTTGCAATAGAGAAGAAAGAGTAAAAAGAAAGAGAAGACATTTTAATTAGTTCAGTGTTTGTACAAGACATTTAGAAATAACGGAATGAGGACAGAAAAATGATAAGTCAGCCTTGATTAAGCTTTAATTTTATCGACTCCTTCCTGTAGGTTCTTATGTCTGCTGCAAACACACGACGAGAGGAGATCCACAGAAAGGAGAAAAGGTATGATTGGAATGTTTGAGAGGTGAATATGGTATTTAGAATACGACTTAAAATGCTATTTTTGTTTCGCCATTCTTAATTTATGTAACGGATCAGATACATTTGGAATTAATTTCTTTTTCTCTTTCTTCTACCTTTATCCTTGTTTTAGATACTCATTGTCTACAAACAAAGTGGAATTCCCTTCCTTTTTCCATTGAACCAGCACATAAAAAGACACATAAGTCTTAGTTTCTTCTGTCATTGTGCTCCTTTCCCATGTCCGACTTTCCTTTTCTCTCCTTGTTCTTCGCATAAATTCTTCCTTCTTTCTACTTAGTATTTGAGGCACAGAAGAGGTGTAAATCAACACACGAAACAAAATGTGTGTTAGAGGAGCTTAAGTCAGTCCGAAATTTGTTTTCTTTTTTTTTTAGTTTTGTCAGCAGTAAGAAGATTATGTACTGCATAGATTTTTGGGGTGCTTTGCATATTTTGCAGAGAGTATCGAAGTACTTTGGCCAATAATGTTGTATAGGTATCCATACAAACAATCATGGTAATCCATTGACTCTCAGTTAAGATATTTCTATATATAGTTATATTTTAAATTTATTGGAATTTGTTGTTCGTTTGTTCGATACCTGGCGGAATTCGCAGGGTTCGCTACTGGGCGTCACGTCTTCTTGGTCTTCTCACTCTAGTGACTAGGTAACCTAATGCTAACAAATTTAGGTTAATTGCCATTCAAATTTCTCTAAAAGATTTTATGTAGTACTTGGTATTATTGTTCTAATATTTCTGTATTGTTTATATGTTCCAACTTTTCTTTCCATTGTTGATTGTTTCTCGAAAGTAATTATATGACTATTGTCACGTAGTTGCTTATCAGATAATGCTTTTCCGTGGTTTAAGTGTTTGTTTACTAATTCGATTACATCTGATTCTGGTTTCTAAGACGAAAGAATTTGTGCTAACAAAAAAAAAATGTTGTGAAATTTGCACACTCTATTTATCATTTTTTATTTATCGCACTGAGTCTTCTTGTTCCAGAATTGACTATAATGTTCGTGTTCATTCAACTGAGCCGATATAGTATATTAAGCGCTTTTATCATTAGAATCGATGAATTCAATGGGCTATTTTGCACAATTTTAATCTTTCAAAGACCGCAAGCTGTGCTCTGTTGTTGATTTTAAGTAATATTGTTTCTGCTTTTTTGTAGTGAGTGAAAGTTTGTCCATGTAAGGGCATTGCAAAGTGTTTGAGTAGATGCCAAGACCACAAAGAAGCTGACGCAAGGGTCCGCTATGTAGTGTCGCGATAGCCTAGTGGGAAGACGAACAATTTGGAGCGGTAGAGAACGCCACGTCGATATGGAAGGGTGTTACAAAAGAAGCAGTGATGAGGGCAAATTCTCGCTTGGCCCTATTGTATGTTGAGTTGTATCTCGTCTGCTACTCTTTTATTGTATCAAACATTAACGAGTGGAATTTTCTCGAATTCCGAAGCCCATTTATCCCTTATGTAATTGGTTTATATTTGTTATTGAATCGTTATCAGGTTATGGGCATTGATTTGAATTACGGTTTGGTCTGGAGAATAAAAGTGTTCACGATTGGGGGAGATGATATAGTTAAAATTTCACGTGGTTGGTCAATTAGCGTCAATTTGCGTGCATTTGTTCTCTGTTCTCGGATTTTCTTTGGTTGCGCTTGATGAGATTATAGGTTAAATACATTGACGGAATTTTTAAAGTGAAAGTATAACCATACAATTTCTATCGGTTTCATAATGTGTATTTATAATGTCTTCTAGCAGTTTTATGTGCGCAACACAATGCAAGATTAACGGTTAACGCATTGAAGGGGCAATCGTGGAAGCACCTATGAGCAATAACTAATAGATGCACTCGGATTGAGCGCACTTATAAAGAGTCTTTGTGCACAAAAACTTCTTAAACTCCTTTAGTTGTTCTCAGTCCGGAAAACAACTTAGAGGCACAAGAGATGGTCTATGCTACTTATAGTTATTAGGGCTCGTTCAAAACATATGATCATTTCATGGGATCGCTGATAGCACGAACAGATGATAGTCCAAGTCTATTCTAGTCAGGGGTGGTCCTCAGAATCAGTTGGTGGCATTCCCATACTAAAAGATTTGGTTCTGGCGCAAGTTGTACGCATAACGTATTGGCTTTAGTATTTTTCGGTGGATTTGGGCCCTTCAGCAATTAGGGTGATTGGGTTGGTAGATAATCAGTTCATAGGTACCATAATTTAACTAGTTAAGTAGGGTACGTTTAACATAGATGGCGCACTAATAGTTGTATATGTATCGACTCTTTTAGGTGTATCGCTGTAAACCTGTGGCATTTTAAATTTGAGTCGAGCCAATTTTGATCAAATAGAATGGGGATGGAAGAATGCAAGGAGTTTAGTGCTACTGGGACATAATATATGTGCTCTTCCAGGTGTGTGTGTAGAAGATTAGTTGATTGGTCCGAATGTGGTTGGGCAAGGTAAGAGAGTGGGTGAGGTGCTGGATATTGATGAAACTTGACTTATTTCCTTGTATTTGCTGGTTGGCACGCATGTGCTGCTTAGCACTATGATAAATCTTACAGGATGACGATCAAAGGCAGTTTGAGAGAAATCTGCTGGTAAGTCTCTCTGGATCCCAATGATTCAAGAGGCAGTCAGGTGTGATACTCTCAATTATTCTTGGGGATATATAATTCTTATGTATCGCTAACTTTGTATCCTAGAATTTGCATCGATATTTGATTATGACATGGTACTTCCTTTTGTTTCGTAGACTGCTGGAGACGATGTCTATACTCTGTATTGTCTGAGTTCGCATGATCAGTGGTTCCAATGCATTGTTGCTGTTAAAATGGTACTGTTTAAACCTTACAGAACTACAATTAGTTGTGCTACATAGTTCCTCTGATCTTTCACTTTCTTAAGAATGACTGAGTTTGGAGGATTTTAATATTACTGTATTTTCATGTTTGTGAATTTCTGCGCTCCTTTGTTAACCTGTTTCGCTAGTTGGTGATGTGTAGTTGAGTTCCTCTGGTATTGTAAAGTTTAAGATTCGTGGGGATTTTGGCATAATTTTTTAGTAATGTTTCGTCTATATGCCTGGAATTAGATAGAGTTCTAAAGCTCCCTGTTGTAGACTTGGCAGGTTCTATGTGTTCTGTTATGTGTTTTTAGCGTATAGCAATACCTGACTTCTCTTCTACGAAAAAGTTGGCCTTCTTTATTGACCCACATTATGGGCTGATGGGAAGTATTGTTCGGGTACGCGTGATATATTCTCGGCATAGGGCCAGATTTTCTTCTCGCCATTTCTGTTTTGCCACAATAGCCTGGATGTTAGGTTTTGGTGTATCTCATGATTAGTGGAGTGAAATCAGAATGTCACTTGAGGCTCTATCTCATTGACCTCAAGATGATACTTTCCTCGGATCTTTTAATTTTAATGAACAACTTTTTAAAGTTTGTTCGGGTTGTTGTTGGGTGAATGAAGAATTTTGGATCGTGGCTCATGCTATCATTGTTATGTTCTTATGATGGTTTAGGGAAATTAGGCTTGATTAGGGGCAATTTTCCCTTTCCTATGTCGATCCTTGCTTAGCTTTTATTGGGTGTAATTCAAAAAGTGATTGCATTGTTGAAACTCGACAGCCTCTACTACAGAGTACTTGTAATACTACGAGGATATGCGAATAGTGAAGCCTTGCTATCACTAAGACTTATTCTGTTTGATAGAGAGTCATTGTTAGGTAGTTTTCCTCATCATCCTAATCGTATCAGTCAATAACAGCTCTTTCATGATGGGATGCAGCCAGAATGGTCATACGATCGGCTATTCGCGTCGACAGTTACCTGCACTCGAAGGTAATGGTGTGGTGAGTAGTTAGTGATTTACCTCTCACTATATCTCATGCGGTGTACACTCGAGGTGAAAGATGAGATACTCTGTCCTGTGATACTACATTGTCGACACTCAGGATAGGCAATCACTG
This sequence comes from Bassia scoparia, assembly GCA_008642245.1. NCBI lineage: Eukaryota > Viridiplantae > Streptophyta > Magnoliopsida > Caryophyllales > Amaranthaceae > Bassia > Bassia scoparia. The sequence continues at coordinate 27,578 of SNQN01001606.1, read as the reverse complement.
TGACTCAGACTTCTATAAGGATGGCTGTTCTCTCGCCTAGCCTCCTCATAGTCTTACTTGGTTAGACATCGAACTATGCATTATGAGATTAATATTGTGATGTGTAGATCAGAAGCTAGAGATCCCTTTTTCATATTGTGGAGCAGAAAGAGGTTTGGATGAGTTGAAAATATTTTGACATACGAGATGAGATCTGTTAAAGTGCGGACTTTCTGAGTTTACTTCTTGAGATATTGGTAGCACTTTCGATGAGACCGGATGAAAATTGCTTCCATTTCAGTATCAGTATTATATTTGCTAAGGTATTGTTGTCAAAAAGGTCGGATATTTAGCTGGAGATCTGGAGTACCAGAAGTTAAGTTTGAAATGTAGAGAGATGGAGATAAGGGGTAAGAGGGGAGTTTTTATATGGGGAATGTAAAATGTATTCAAAGGTCGAGGTGCAATTAAGCGGTAGCTACTCGAACTTATTTCCAATGGCGACCTTTTTTGGCTACAATATGATGTTAATCCTCAACCTTTCCTCTATCTTCACATTAATTGGGGGGTGCTTGTATTTTTTAAGAGAGAAAGTACTAGCTACTCGCGATAAATGTATGACTTTCGTTGATCAGAGTTTTCGGGTTTGAGATTGACCTATATAGAAGGTGTCCCACTCCACACTTTTACAGGGATGAAGACCAGTAGCTTGTTAAAGAATGTAAGAGACTCCATAGGTGTGTTTAGCCTGTAGGTATGTATAAATCTGAATTGAAGCAGCGTCTGTGACTTTCCAGGCTCAAGGCCCGTAGTGGGATTGGAAGTGAAGCAGTGCTTGTGATGAATGATGATTCAGCTTTGCTTGTTTTATGTGAAATGAATATTAGATAGAGGGATATAAAATTTATTGGATGGAAAAATTGATTCTTTACAATGATAAATTAGAGAAAGAGCGATACAGCGCATCTTGATTGGTGAGCTTGAGTGCGAGCATATAGAGACACATCGAGCGGTGAGGAGTTATTTTTGCAAGAAGGAGATATTTAATCTGAAATAATTATTTAATATAAACAGACTATCACTAGAGCACACGATAACTAACATTTCAGATTATGTTTTTGGTTGTTATTTAACCTAATTGTTGCTGTGGAGTCAAATGTGTCCTCAGCCCTATAACAGGTAGAGGCGACCTTAATTTTAAGCTGGAATAATGATAAAAGTTGAGCTTGAGATTTGTGGTGTAATTGTATTTCCCTGAGGCAATACTTTCGGAGCATGTTGGTACTGTGAATCTGAGCGTACACAGATTCTTCAATATTGAATATTAGAGGAGTAAAGTTGGAGATAATGTTTAACATAGATAGAGATTGATTAGTGATGTATTATAGCGATCTTGAGAGGCTTAAGCGAACTATGTTTATTTAAGACGCAAACGCCAAATGATGGACGAAGGACTTTCAGCAGTAATTGATAGTTAACCGGGGTGAGATCTTGACCTGTGTTAACTTCGGGACGGTCCTAAACATATAAAGGCATGCGCGGTCTCATCAATCTATGAGGCTTAAGACTCAAGCAAGAAGTCTCATGATATGCGTGAACAACATAGATTCGAAATAATGACTTATCACCATGTCGACATGGCCCTAATCAAGGCCCCTTTTGTCTTGTTAGGGTTAAACTCTGTAATGTGAAGAGGAATATAGGTGTGGTGGTCACTTATGGTAAGCCTCACTTCTCTCTTTGACCTTTGTATCACCGGCACATCTCATGTAGCACATATATCGAGTATATATTCTTTGGAGAGAAATTTGCCGTGACATAAGACATAAGCAAGGAGGCAGAGCGGACATGTAATGTGGAATAGAGTTGTTATAAACTGAGGTAAACCTTGGCTGTACAAAATGTGTTTGGGGGCCACCATTAGGGTCAAACACGAGCAAATGAATCAAATGCTAAACTGTGACAAAGCATCTTGTACGTAGTGGTCCAATATTTCATAGTAAGCACATCTTGAGTGGCATCATTATACCAATAGGTTAGGGTACTTAGGTAGAAATTTATCCCCCGTAACCTTTAATTGCAACATTGCAAGCGATTCGGACTCGCTAAAGGTTTTTGGTTGATGAGTATTAACACAGGCGTGATTGGAGAATGAGTGGTGTGATAAAACATATACATGGGATAGTTGTAAGATTAAACCCCCACATTGTTTTTTAGTTTACGCATACAATAATTTCAATACACAGTCGAAAATTTCAGGCGGCCTTCTTTTGTGTGGCTGCGCCATTAGTTATATTGTTGTGATGAATGTTTCTTTATGTGCAATATGGCTATCATTAGTGCCACACACGGGAGATCACTCAACTCTACATCTTCGGATTATACTAGAACTCACAAAGAAGGGCTATCGGAAAAGTTTTCATGATGTACTTTTTTTGGAATGGAATAAAAAGTTGAGAGGTTTGTTCTTTCACAAATAAAACGCTCTCTGATTAATATTGGAAGGATTGGGTGAACTTAGTTATTTCTCCCAAAGATTTTGTCAGATAAAATAATAAATAGACAATAGAGAGAGTTGTGCCGCACCGAATGTGTTTTATACACAAGTCGTACTTTCTTTTAGGACATTCTAGTAAGATGTAGTCTAGATATATGAAACATGTCTATAGTTATTTTTTTTAATGTAACATAATCATTTCATCAAGTCAAATATCATTAGATAGACTAACACAAAGAATATGTTGTAAATCACTACACTATCTTTACTTTGACATATTCATTTCTCACGATGATTATATGAATGATGTGTGTTTCTTTTGCAATGTCGGTCGACTATCATTGATCTTTGCTCAAATATGTTATAAGATACTGGCAAAGATATCCATAGAATATTCCTCTCTGCATAACTGTGGGTAGTATGTAGATAATATATTGGAAGACTGAATAATGTCGATTACAAGAGTCATTCCCTTTCACACAACAAAAATCTCATTGGATAGTAATTAATACGAAAAGTTAAAACCGATTTGTGTAAAGGATGCAGCTTGTAGTCTTATCGCACTTATTTTCTTATACACAATGTAAATATCATCTATTCATGCACATATGAATTAAAGTTTCATTATGGATAACGTTAGCACCTTGATTAGCGGAGAGAAATTGTAGCGGAGCGAAGCAGTTTGACTGAAAATATGCCTCTCGTTTAGTTTCTCTATTAATCACACCAACTAAGTCGTTATTTCTACTCTAAGGGGTTTAGAAGGCGGAAGTTCTTATGTTTAGCTCTGTTGGGTTCTCAGGGAGGGGACAAGCAACTTTCCATATGCTTTAGCTTTTTATAAAGTCTTGATTAACAACTATATATAAGTCATTTATTCCTTTTTTACATAACTTTTATGCTTAATTATGCCGTGTACGTTATAATCTTTTACTATTAACAATAGAATAGTGTGTGATTATTGCCAATGCGCCGAATGTTTTTTGACAAAGATAATTTTTGTGTTATTAAAATGTAGTAAAGAGAAAGGGAATAAAGAGGAATCAATTAGGGAAAAGGTGAAGAAAGGAAAGAGTAGGTAATATCTTTTGGAGAATTAAATATACGTAGGTAGATATAAATAGAAAGATCATACAGATTATGCTAATTATTAGTGTAACTGAAATGTGGGGAGAAAAAGAGAACCTTGTTCAGAAGGTAAGAGGATGGTTAATAGTTTTGTTTTTGTATATGAGTCTAGGATCTAGGAAAATACATATAATTCTTATATGTTCGGATTTTATTCACCCCTTTTTTATCGTGGAATATTAATTATCAAAATAACGAACGTTGCTGCTGGTTCGCACTTTTGACCACACTTAAATTTCTCATAAGTAATTATAATGAGGTCGATCATCTTCGCAATTGGACAGGGTGATATACGTACATGAATAGCTATTGACTATATATTTCTATAGTGTACGGTTTGTCGATTATCATCAGATCAACTTCATTTTTCAATCACATACATTGTATAATACTTTAGATACAATATTTAAACTCTATCTAAAGTGTTAGATAAGTATAAATGTTTTATTTAATTAAAACATCGTTCTTTAAAACCTACAGTTAAAGTAAACTTTATTTATAATACAGTATATTAATTGCAATGATGACTTTTTTTCTGTCTAGATGTCTGTCAAATCGTTACGATCAATGTGTTTATATTATTGCATGGGAGTTGTACTAATGAGCTAGAGATAATGCTCCAATTTATTAGAGAGGAGTTTCCGGCAATGGTCAAACGAAGTTGTAAGATTAGAAGCTGACTTTGTGCTGTCTTTGTTGAGTAAACTATAGTTAGGTTCTCAACTTTTTTTTATGGCACTTAGTGTTCCGACTAGCCTAGCAATATAACTTTTGAACATTGTCCTCCTTTAATTTAATTTTCAACTGTCCCTAAATAAAGTTTACAAATTACAATGTGACTTGCATTATCATATCTACAAGTCACTCATAATAGTTGATGAGATGATGCTTCCTACATTATTTTTTAAGATTTTTTTATTGATGTATTTTTAAGGGTTTGTTTGTTATAATGAGTATTTATGTACCATTAATAATGTCAACTTGTCAAGTCTAGTAGTGCTATTGAATGAGTTCAACATTTTTTGTTAAATTTGATTGGTCACCTGTAGATTATTAATTACTTCATGGATTAGAAAATCAATTCTAATATTTAACGTTACGATAATCATCAGACAAGTGCGAATAAACCCATTTTTTTTAGTGAAAAATACATACAAACCATTGTTGGGGTATTTGGTATAATATGACAACCGTCATATAAATAGCCGAGAAAATCTCGTTAAAAGAGGAAACGATAATGATTGCATTATTATCTCAATAGTTGTTTAATTGTGAATAGAAATGAATTGTGTTAAAATCATGATTTGTTTTTTACTAGTTTGATAAGGTTTCGAAAACGACCATCTAATAATTTACTAAAGCATCCCCACTCACTATTTTCCTTCAAATTTTCCTCCAAGCAACTTTATTAATTATTGCATGAATGTAAAAGCATTTAATACATGATAATAAATTTTGTTTTATAATAAATTTTATATATTTATTAATTTATATACTATAAAATCGAAAATAAAATTTTATTTTTAAGTAATTACAATTTAAAATATGAATTTTAATTTAGTTAGAACAATTTGTATTTATTTTAAAACGAACATATGCTCGGGGATTATAGTTATATTATAAAGTTAAGTAAATCTATAATCAACTCATTCAACTTTATTTAGAGTAGGTTCTCAAAAATAATGCAAGTTTAAAGTAAACGACTGAAAAAGGATGATTGTAGAAACGAAGCACATGGTGCTCCCAAAAAGGGTTACAATGAGGTGTAAATAA
>SNQN01001606.1:0-22176 GCA_008642245.1 Bassia scoparia | reverse complement strand
AAATAACAACCTAATACGAAGTATTATTAATGATTTAATTATAATAATAACAATAATAACAAATTAAATAAATAAATAAATAAATAAAAAATAGTGATTTGTAAATTTGACTGTTGAGTTGAAGCTGCTTACCAACTTGATTCATCTTTCGGCTTCACATGCATACCATTTACGTAATCCTAATCATAAGCACCTACTTTTCCCAAGATTTTTAATTTCATTCTTATTTTTTGCAACTATTTTTTTTTTTAATCATACAATATGAAGTTCTTTAATAATACACTTTTAAAAGCAACAGTTGATATTTTATACTGTGTTTTACATGCATGATGCATCAATATGATTGGCCATTATTAGAATTTACACTCTTAAATTTGAAATGTCATGCATGCAATTTTGTATGTGCTAGTAGTAGGGATGGAATAAAAGGTTTTAAATCCTTACAACAAGATTGCCAAAAATTACATGGCTTAATCCTTGTAATAACTAATCCAAGTAATCCTCGTTTCATTTGTCATACGCCTTGTTAAAACGTAAATTTGAATATAAACATGAAAGTTTGTGCGCATATATTCCTCCAGTTATTAGTTAAAAGTCTTTTTGTTTATCTATAACGACGTAGCTATGAATAATTTAGATTGTATAAAGTTAAATTGTRTGTCAATTGATACATGTCTAAATWATTATARCACATTTTTTGGGTCTGTTTGCTTCYGRTTATTTTCAYTTCAATTCCGATCCGTMCATTTTCTAARCTAATTTTTTTTCTCTCATCAACGATTKAGTTTATTTCAATTRAGTTCGATTTAATTGTTTTCGGWTAAAATAAACTGAKCCTTCCTAGAATTCATCATTAAAGAAAGGAGGTGAAATAACATCCAAAGATGATGAATACACAGTTGTGASTTGTYAGTTGTGAGGCAATGAGCTACTAAAAGGGTCAAGGTCAACTTCAAAAAATAGGCAATTACATTCCTTGGAATCTTGCACTATTTATGCACATGTATTTGTATAGAAAAATAAATAAAGTTCTGATAACAAGTCAAAAAAATTCCACAATTTGGAGACCATCAATATTGTTTCCCCTTATCAGTCACATTTTCAGGAAATTTTGACACCATAAATTTTTTTTTTCCCAATTTCAAGGGCCTCCCACTGATATTACAGCCCATAATGTAACCAGTACGACTCTCTCAAAAACTATATCATATGTGAAGTTCGACCAAGGATATAATATTATAATAAGGCTGCAAACCAGCCGAGTCGAGTCGAGCAGGATTTTCTTTGTTTGAACTAAATTTGATAAAATACGATTGAAAATCATATGTGAAATTTCGACTGAAGGAAATACGATCATTAATAATTAGACATAAGACATCTGAAATGGTACCAAAACTCGACATTATTAGATTATTCAAGATTCGATACCTAACAAACCTAAATGATGAGGGTACTAAATCAATGATAATTAAGTGATTTAATAGCAGCAAATAATATACAGTGTAGTTAGTTAGTAGCAAGCTAAGAATATAACACAATCATTTTCCAGTGGACACCACTTTTGCTTTCTGCCCTTTCTGCTACTTCCATATGAACAACTGAACAAGAATCAAGAACATATGCATGTTTTAGTGATTAATACTAATAAAATCACAATATTACTATACTAATATAAGCCTCAAACTTAGGCTAAAAATATACTAACAGATTCTCTTAGATTTTTAGCCCTAAAGTTCATACAAGGTCACATTTGATTGGAGGAAACTCCTTATAATGAGCTACTTTAGTTCCATTCATGCACAAACAATGCAGGTCAGAAAACCTAATGTGGCTTACATCGTCGAGGAGGTTCAGATGTACGCAACTTGCAGCTCAGATCGATGAAACTCGCTTTGATCCTAGGCAAATCGAAGCGGAAGAACATAATAAATAACTTTTTGTGGAGAATTTAATACCGAACCCCGAATTATGTTAAACAGAAACTAACTGCCAATTTAGCAGCAAAGAACATAACAAATTTAAAGGTTACATAAAAAAAAGATAGGTCATGGTTGATTGTTCGAATACAGTACTATTATTGTTCCAATTTGGACAACAGATGACAAGAAAGCTTCATAATTATGAGACATACATCAAAACAAGCAAAATTGTGTTACAAGAGTATATGTCACTTTTTTCAACATGAAAAGAGGGTCAAATGAAATTTGCAATGCAGGTCCAAAATTCAAATACATAATACTCGTTTGTATAGAAGCATTCATGCACTAATTGTGAATTGAAACAAAGAGAATATAGAGTTGATGGTGGTTTCGTGGTTCATCTCACATCCCATCAGTTTAAACCTTCGTTGAAAGTTAATAGCGATATCTCTCGTTCCTCCTCCATACAATCAAGGACATGACATTTTTTTACTAATCATATGTAAGACGAATCTACAACAATAATACTTGAATCTACATACAATCAAGGACGTGGACAGTTTAAACCGTCGGTAAGTAATTAGTTTCGATGATGATTTCAATTGTCTCTCAATAATTCATGTGCACAAAAGTAAGAGTGAATGGATTAAGATTTAAGAGACATACATGATCTCTAATCAAACTAAAGGAATAAACCAAGGAAAATCCAAACGTGTAAACTAATTAGAAACAGGTTTAAGCAGTACACATATGGAAGTGATCAGCCTAAATTAGATGTTACTCTTCAGAGTTTAGGACTAAGAAGAAATCAAGTTTAATCGAACAGCGTATGATGATACATACGTTGGATTCGATCAGATTGGTTCAGCAGAAATGGAACATGTTACTTTAAATAAGTACATAAGAATTCCAGGTTCCTTAGATATCAAGATCAATCGATGATCAAAGTGAAGTGTGTGTATGAAAGCTCAGGTCGAAATTTATCAGCAAGCATTACATGTATGTTGAAGGCAAAAAACATAAAATTGTATGCTATGTGACATAACATATGATACTTCACAGTATCTGATAGAATAAGTTGCAACATAGAATGATGTGATGCATGCACAAATTAGCTAAATAATGCTGAAATCACAATAAAGAGTTGCAAAAATAAATTCAGGAGAAAAGAAATATTACCTTGATGATGGATTATTCTGCTATTGCTTTGATCGAAGGAGGTGGAATCGAATTTGAAGAACAAGCATTTCGTGCGAAAATTTGTGTGGCTGATCATCCACATAGGAGAAGTCCGTACATTACAAACAATTTTCTTAATTCATGTAACACAGACTTTTATTTATCTTGCATGGTCAAATAGTCTGCCAAAAGAAATTCTACAATAAGAACATCAAGAATTGTACTTCTAAAACAACACTCTTTCGTAAAGGCGGCCTTAATCACATAATATCATTCATTTTGAGACATTGAATCTCTGCATGAAGTTAAAAGACCGATGAAAGAGAATAAAGTTCATGTATGTTGTGCAGCAGAAGATGAGTATAATCCATCTAGAGACATTGAATATCATGGTTAAAATTCGAAGCGAATAAAGTCCAAAAGTTTGTTGTTACAGACATCCAAGAGAGGTACACATAAGGGGCTAATCAAGAACAAAACAACATGTTGAAGACAAAACATATGAGAATCTCCTTATAATATCTTAATCAGTCAGCAATTGTAGGCATAAAAAAACATAAGATAACCAAGAAGAAGGGACAGCTTAATGCATGCATCTATCTTAGCCCTTAACAAGGAACAAAAGGATTAACAATACATGTGCATATTATTAACATAGAATCACACATCAAGTGGACTAACTGAGCAAATGCCCAAATCCAAGCGCGGCGCAATATCTATACTATACTAGACTCAATGACAATAATTCGATAATCACATGTTAATACTTATCCAAATTTGAACAACAATGATGAATACTGTCATGAGAACCATTGTTTCGTTAAACGGTCGGAAAAAACCTAAATGCCTCACTAATGACAGGATTTTGATCAATTGGGATATTATTAAGCCCATTTGTGATGATAGGTGAGCAGTCTTCACACAGTAACAGCAAACATAACTATATATATGCAAACCAGCAAGGAAATCATTTGTTGATGAAAACAGAAGATTAAAACTGGAGAATAAGAAGGAGAAAAAGCAGCAACATTGTTTAAAGTCAGCAAAAAGGTAAGAAAACAAGTAATCAAAGCATTGATGAATGCATGCAATAGCAAGTTTCCATTTTGCAGCAGAACTAAAAAAAATAGCAAAAAGAATAGTTTTACATAAAATATGAGAGAAGAAGTAAAGGTTTGTTTGATAAGGAACCCCCCCAATGTAATGTATGATCAATTGTGTAAATGTGTAATGTGTGTATGTTAAGCAATGAATTGTACTGCAATACTCTTAGAAAAAATTTTTGTAACAGGATAAATGATGGTGACTTTGCAACAACTATCCCAAATCTAAAGTCACACAGAACAGACTAATAATGGTGAAAGTTGTACATTCACATATCTAGTTCATTAGACTAAACTAACTGCTCATCATATCAGAAGTTAGGGTAATTGATTCATATCAGATCATCACCACATAAAACAGCATTGAACTGCAGATAAATCTATTTTATGTCGATGTATGCTAACTCTAGTGTCTAGAGCTATTGCCCACTCATTGTTGTGAACCACGTAAATCTAACGGTTTTTGTTTGTTATTCGATGAGTGTTGTACGCACTCCATCAGATGTGGTGGGTGGGGGGATACGGTGATACACGGGATAACGAACCGGTGGAGTGCGCATAACGTGTGCCCGAAGAAATGGAGAAGTCTTGAAACAGTGAAATCACAAGGCAAGACAAAAATGCTCAACGAATAAAGGTAAAACATCATACCAAAAACAATACACTGACTCCTGTAAATAGCAGTAACTTGGTTATCCTGCAAAAGAAAATCATACCTTGCTTCCAATATTCTAATGGCAGAACTAACATTCAGAACCAGAAATATAAAATTTCAAAGTTGAATGGAGAATCTAAAGTTAGCAGAAGAACCAGGAATAATGAACCAATTTATATAAACATTGTATAACACTTCCTTGCATGCCAAGTTTTTTAACATCTCAAAGTAGGTGAACAAGTTAAAAGAAAACTAACTTGGCAAAAGAGAATGCTCAAGATTAATCGAGATCAAAAAATAAAAAAGGGATGAAAAGAATTAAAGATTTATCAATTGAATTGAAACCTATTCATTGATCAAGAATGATTAGATCATCAATAATAAAGATATCAAAATCAAACTAGTATTAAGAGAATACAATAAGAGGGATACTACAGCTGATTACTAATAAGAAAGATTTATAAAATTAATTTATAATATGTTGCTAATAAACACAATTGGATTTTTTTTCTTGGGCTTTGCATTTTTCAACAACATTTCAAAGACCCAAAATGAAAAACTTTATCACTCTCATGATCATCAATACAAATACTAAAGAGACTAGTATTCTTTTCTCAATTATGATTTTTGTTTGTTTAGTTTAAAGTGTTCATAGTTGATCCTCAAACAATCCACCACCACCGCGCCGCCCCGGTAGCTCCATACACATCATGATCAGAGCGGCGACGAAGACGAGCCGCTCCATTATTATTCCTCACAGCACGCGCCTCCGCTCTTGTGCCTATAATGTAACTGGCATAATTATTGAACCATCTCATGTCACTCCTGTATATAAAGAGCTTAATACATGGCCGCCTATTTGACGACGCTTGATATGCAAACTACAATCGTCTCCCCTGACCGTCACTCTTACGCACTTGAACACTGCTGGCGCCTTCACTTGCCCCGGCAATGACTCCTTGAAGCTCGCATCTACCTCAACATCAAACAACAATTCAACCTCTTTAATTCAATACTTCTCTGCAACACGGCGTGCTAACAGATATTAACGCTGTTAGCACGCCGTGTTATCATTGTATGGATTGTTCATATATTGTACTTCTTCCGTTTCGTTTCGAATTAAATCAACAAAGAAATATTTAATGTCATTGTTTGAGTGGGATTAGTTAGTTACCTTGGTGGCTGGACTCGTATCGAAGCTGCGAGCGGGGTGTTGGAGTGGAGGTGTGGATGTGGTTTGCGACGAAATGAGCCGGGGCTTTTTAGCCCCGGAGGTGGACCAGAGGAGCTCCACCACCGCCAGTAGCAGTGGCGGTAGCTCACCCGTGATGTGGGTCCCGCTGGTCCATCATCTGGCGCTCTCGCCTTCGAGCAGCGGGACCACGTGCTCTAACATGAGTAGAGCAATCAAAACCCTACTCCACAACAAGTCCTAACCTTCGATGGCTACATCCTTTTTCGCTTGGTTTCCGCAATCCTGACACGTGGTGGCCCACTACGACCCACACCCCATGCGGACGTCGTCGTCGATGAGGGCCCAACAAGTTCTGGCCGTCCGGGTCGAAATTAATGCTCTTTCTCGGGTATTACCGCCTCCCCCAATCTGCTGCTGCTGGGTCTGCCAGAGTTGCATTGCATTGGCGCGGGTCGACTCATGAACGCTTCATGCGTGTCGAACCCGCCCCGTCGTGCCGGTTGCTGCACGCTGGTCATGTTCAGGCACGAACCAGGTGAGCAAGGGAATAACGCTGACACCCACCAACCCTAAGCAGTGGCAGCGTTATTCCCGTGGCTGTTGATCCGCCGCCCCCGCCTCCGTTCCTCCGTGATGGTGGTGGTGGTGGTGTGGTAGTGGGCGGCGTGACGCATCAGCTCGAATCGTGCTGGAACGATGTTGCGGGCGAACAAAAAGGAACTCGTAGCCGACCCGAGACGGATTAGGCATAAGGAGCTTGAGAGGCTGACGATGGCCGGTGGCAGATGCAGCCGGGCCAGCATTGAAGCCCAATGAAAGATCGTTGCTTTTATCAGCACGTTGCCTGCGATGAAGCCACCCAATCAGCAAACGCACCTGAATCGACGCTATCTCCTTGTAGTAGCCACCACAGCTAACTTTAATCAATCAATTTGATCCTTTTCTTAAATCCTCAATCTCTTTCTTTCTTCTGAGTTCTGATGATATATAACTATTAATAAAATAAAAGAAGAAGAAAGGAAGAAAAGATTGTGTATTTGTGTTTGTTGTTGTTGTTTGTTATATAGAAATGCAAAAAAACAATGAGCAGGAAATCTTGCAACTTGGTTTACTACAAAAACAGTCTTTTTGGGAGAGCAAGAGAGAGAGAGAGAATGGTAGGAGAGGAGTAGCAGAGCAGTAAGACAGTAGCAAAAAAAGGGACTTAGTATTATCTAAGTGTAGTGATTTTTTGTGCTAGTTTGTTGTGACTGAGTTTTTCTGACTTTCTTCTCATCATATCTGATTTATAATCTGCTACTAAATTCTCCTAAACACTCATTCTTTTTTTCTTCTTCTCTTTTACACACAAATATAATAAATAATCAAATGGGTGTTTTATTTTATTTTTATTTTAGGGTTGTTGTTTTTATTTCATGAGACAAAGAAAAGAAAAGGGAAAAAACTTGAGAAGTGGGTTCCTTGTTTAGTTTCTCACTCCAATAATATAAGAAATCACAACATATATGCTAATTGCAAAGTGAGTGAGTGAGTGAGTGAAAGAGAGTAAAGAGTGAGAAAAAAAAGGATGAATGTGATTTTTATTTTATTTAAAAAAATTAAAAATGGAGTTAAGAGAGATATTAAGAGTGATGAGGGAGTATAAAGGTGTTTGTGTGTAGCTTTTGAAGTATGCTGGGATAAAAAGTCACATGAAGCCTCTCTAAAATCAAATCTACCAAAAAAATTGTAATAAAAAATAATAAATAAATTTGGAGTTTCTCTCTAGATCTCTTCCTCTCAAGTCTCACATTTACTTCTGTAGTTCTTCTCTCCATCTTGCTGGGTCCCACTTGTGGGCCTATTTGGCATTGTGGGTATTTTCCAACTTGTGCTTCTTTTCTTCTCCTAATTTTTCTATTTTTCATTTTAATTGATAAAATCAAAAGGAAAATATTAGGGAGTACTTAAGTTTCTCTCTTTTATGAATGAAAAATGCAAAAGTTTATGTTACTCAATTGGGGTAAGTGGTTAACACAAGTTTGAGATTTCAAAAAACAAATATTGATTTAAGAACTGCTCAAATCATTTTCACACTACTTACCCGTCAATTCTCGCGTAAATAGTACATTATATGTGAGAGAAAATTAGAAGAGTACAATTTTGATTTGAAGAGTGTCAAAATCATTTTTCAAATATACAATATGCATAGATTGTCCTACAAAGTTATTCAAAATGATCTATATTGATTATCAATTAATATATGTTCGGTTAATAATGTTTGAACATGTAAACTAAACAAAAACACTCTTTTTTCAATGACCTAATTTTGGTTACTATTGAGCTTCTTTTGGGTGTGATACTCTTTTTTAAATGGTAAAAAATGCATATAAAAACTATGATCATGTTAAAATGACGAATAAATTTAAATTATTTTATAATTTATAGAGCATAAAGAATGAAGGGAAAAAAATTATTTGTATCGTTGAAGATTACCATAAGACATAGAATGAGAAAGTAGAGGTTGGACAATCTAATAAGTACCTATTCAACCTTTCTTCTACAAGGTGGGGATCGGAGTTGGTTAATTTATTAATTTATAATGCTAAAAACAAACTTGTTTAAACAAAATCAAGTGAGATATGAAGCAATTATTGTGTAACAAGGTCAAATCCGTTAATGAAGAAGTATGTTATATACTTATATTCATTTAACTTCCCTATACATATAACTAGTTTTTAAGTGACGCTATGCGTGCTTAAAACTAAGGAGAAAAAATGTTAATCTATTTAAATTTGATGCTCTTTGAATTGTAACTTTTTTAAATATTCGTGTAATAGCAATAAGTGTAATTCTGTTCTTTTCCTTGTGAGACGAAAAGAAACAAGTAGCTCACAATTAGCTCGTCTAAGTCGATCCTTTCAGAGTTTAGAGTTTGGCTAGAAGAAGTTCTTGCGAGGTTTCCGTATGTAAATTCTGATTGCAATTAATGAATTGTGAGCTCCCGTCAAAAAAAAAAAAAGTAGTAGTAGTTTATTTGGTAAATTAAAACTTTCTTATTTGAAAATTTTAAAGTATGAATGAATAAATTAAGAGAGCTTTAATATGTAATTATTTATTAAAGGGAAATCGGACATTTCTTAGGACACCATTGCTCCCCTTGGCTATATAATAGAGATTAAACGTATTTTATTGTATTGTGTGCATTATACAATAACATTTTTTTTCACGTTGACTTAATGGTGTGATCAATGAGTAAAGCAAAATGATAGGCTCCAAAATAAATCTAAAACTTCTCTATTTATACTCCCTCAGTCTTTTTTATTTGCTATATTTGGACTTTCGACATCTGTTTATTGTAAACTTTGACTTACTTTAATTTTATTACATTTACATTAAAACATAGCTAGTGTGATCTTGTTTGATTCGTCCCGAGTGTTACTTTTAGAAACATATTTTTATGATTTTTTAGCATTTACTACTCAAAATATTATTGTAATTTGAAGTCGTGTCTCAAAACTGTGAAAAAACAATGTAGCAAATAAAAAGAGACGGAGAGTAGAGTAATATAGGAGCAAAGCATGCAGGTAATTAATTGTAGATTACAAATGATACTTCTGATCTTAAAGTGTTGTTGAATACTAACCGTGATATTGACAATATTTATTGCACATTACTTAACACCTTACAATGTTGATATATCATCTGGTATATTTGTTGGTGTATGTGAATGTGTGATGTTCACCTTTGTTAGTGTGTTATTCGTTGTCATTCATTCGTTTAACAAAAACAAAGTTAATGCATGCATGTCATTTTATGTATGTCATACCTTGAGCAAGCTTAGCTTAAACACTTTATTGTCTCATTGATTTTTATTGATATTAAAGCTTTTATGTCTTAGAAAAATACATGAATTGGTCATTGAATATCCTTTGTCCCCATTTTTCTCAATTGATGGACCAATTTTGATTGACCTCCTTKACCTTCTAGATCCTTTGGGTCACAATTTGCACATATGGTCTGTTTACATTAGCTTATTTTCAGTTCAGTTCAGTCTAGCTTCATTCAATTCAGTTCAGTTTAAGTTCAGTTCTTAACCCAATTTATCTCTCTCATAAAATATTCAGTTCAGTTCTGTTCAGTTCAGTTCAGCTTCATTCAGTTCAATTGATTTTAGTTAATGTAAACGGACCCCTGGTGTAATGTTTAGGTACACAAATTTTTCGAAAATAGTACTGAAATGGTTATACTTTAATGCGAAGCATTGAGTTAATAAAACAAAAATAATTTGTACACATCTCATGATTTTAAATATGTGATGTGAAACTGTCGAATCAGTCRCATTTTCAAACGCGTTACTGTCTTAGTAACGGGGTAGTTGACACAATCGTCTCACGCTCTTAATAATAATAATATAGGAGATTTTAGTTACAAATATCTCAAACTAATTACTTGTAAATAGTCCATAAAATTATTCATACTAATTAAGGTTGGATCAAAGTCTAATAAAGTCTCATAAAAAGAACTTAAGCGTGTTAACTCAAAGCCTCTTTTTCACTTCCTAAGCATGTTGTTGAAGTGACTCCTTTCTCTCTCCTCCACAACCTTATTCCCCACAATTTCATCTTTTACAAGTCATGTTCTGGAAAATTCAGCAAACAGATTAGATTCTGCTAAGATAGATGATACTGTTTGTGAAATTTGTAGTTTATGTAACATTCTCATAATAACATTGCATTATTWRACATTTTGCAATCACGCCAAAAAAATGTCRAATCAACGATCATGCATTGGAAATGCTCATATCAAATCCAATAATACTGATGCTACTTGCCYWATGAATAGAAGTATACACAATTTGATGTCGTATTGAAACTTTCTACTAATAAAACGTGCATTATTGTCATTTGTCAGTATGTTAGTGCTTTTAATAACGTTTAATTTGGCTTAAACCCTAATAACGATGTGTATCATGTATATATACTAATATACACTGTTTTTCCTTTGGTTAATAGCGGGTATGTACATTATTTCGTGGGAGGAAAAGTCGAAAAGGTAATCAGTATTTATGTTTTTTTCAACTTATTTGAACTTATTAGCTAGTAATTATCTGAATTTATTTAAACTTATTTGAATTTATCTTCTTCACTAAGTAGACAAAATAAGTTGAAGATAATATAGTCAACTTATTATGTAGCGTYGCCTAGTGCAACTACTTAAAACTCTCAACGTGTGTATCTATTAGTGCTTATTTGGTCGAAATGTGAATTAACTTTCCATGATATCTGTGGAAGTTAACGGGCCTCTTTTTTTTAAAATTTCAAAGGAATTGACTTGGAGAGTTTTATTGGGTTGTAGGAGTAGAAATTTACATTTTCATGTTTTTTTTTTTTTGAAATATATATCCTAGGGGTTGGTTGAATGAATAAATTTCTAAAAATGGTCGTCATCAAAATAATGTCGAGATTTCAAGTTTTCATGGAAATTTGTTACAAGAAGTCTTCAAACTTTTTTTTACGAGAAAATATAGAGTAATATTACGCAATGTTCGTTAAGTAATTAGGGAGGGCTAATCTACACCTCTAATCCAAACTCTAAAGTTTCAAAAACTTCGACTACTATTTGCGAGTCTAGAGCTACTTTGTTCCAAAAAGTCTTCAAACTGATTTCATATCACCGTGTCTAAGCTATCTAAAAAAAAATATTTTTTCCGAATAAAATAAATAAGTAAACATAACGGATTTCCGAACACTAGGTTATGGTATGATGCAGACTTGAATTCATTAAGAAGTGGTGTATATTTCGATTTTGTTGGTTGTGGCTAATTAAGTAGCTAGGCTTGCACTAGCCGACCATTGTACCCAAAAATTGTAACCTCATCATTATTCACTAACTGTGAAATAAAAGTTATAATTTCTTCATCATTACAACATCAAGGTAATCATTTTATCGAATTATCTCCCATCATTATCATACATTTTGCTCATGCCAAACAATAAGTGTCTCTCCATTTACGCACGACAAGCAACTTGCTCTCCTCTTTTTGTCAGTTTTAAACCGAATTCACATTCATATGGGTGAGTACTACTCATCCTGTTATATCCTATCCCCGTTCCCAGTCGACAAAGGCGTTATCACTTTCATTGACGATTTGAATTACTTTACATTAAATTGTTTCGAAAGTATACTTTAAGGGAAATAAAAATAAAACGAATTCAAGTCATGGACAAAAATTTGAAATAACGAATACTTTTCCCAGAAAATCAAAAAAGAGACTGCTACTCTAAATTGACATAAATAGAATTGTACGTATGTACATATAAGAGACACGAGGTGTGATCTGGTCACGTAGTGTTAAACTAAGCCACAAGTTATAGCGCCCACGAGGTTAGACAACGTATACGACGAGGGTTGCTCGTGTTAAAAAAACTCGAAATGGATATATAGTTATGATATCTTTCTGTCCCCTTGCGGCTTAGCACAATTGATGTTATTATGATGGAGTTGATCTTCCGATGAGAAGGAATTGTACATTACTAACTAGGTTAGTATTATTGTCCAATGTCCATTAAATGCATGGTACCAAGATAATTGTTCTTGTGGTTGCAAGAAGAGAAGGCATTATGGCTCAGAGTAACCACCACCCTTTTTATAGCAAACCTAGGGTATCTTAGGTTGCATTTTTGATGCCAAAATATACTTCCAAACAAAATATGACAAAACTGTGAATACCATCATATACTTGGACTATTATTGCTGCATGAAGTGTAGTTATATACTTCCAACTTCTTTTGTTTCATTGGAAATGAATGTACTTTCATCTCTATTAATCATATATCTATCCTTCATAATTGTTGTTTTAATATGCTTATATGGCATCTGCAAGCATCATCATCAATTAACGTTACATCTGTTTTATATGTCGATTAATTACGGAATTCACATAAGAGTATTACTTTGGATGAATTTTTTTAGCTTTTATTTGTTCAAGATTTGGAAACATTGTATGATGTATTTCATCATTGATTGTTGTTTGTATTGTCAATATTTTATACGAATTTATTGTAAATGTCATTTGACTTTTCTACTTAATGAACTTTTAGCTTTCTCATAAAAAAAAACTTATGCGTCTAATGACATTATTTATTTATTTTAATATTTGAATATTAAGTTATGACATAGGCCCGTTATTCTATTGAGTGCTAGGAATAGAACGAACTTAAAATAAGTGGAAAAACATGTACTAAATTCTTAAATGATTGTATTTTTTGAATGATATAAGCGGCGAGCCACTTGAGTATGGTGGGGACATGGGTAACTTGAATCCACTTGAAACTTAAAATAGTGGAATTTTTACTATAATTTATGACATTTTATCGATGTCTTTAATCTAATTTAACTAATTGACTCTTATAAACACTTAATTTTTTTGACCTCATTATATATTATTTCTAGATCACACTGACTGACATGAACTGATCTTTTTATCTATCTGATCTCATTTGATTTTTTTTTTTTACATAAGCAATAGATACTTAAAAAGTTGACTGAATCATAATTTATTGATATTTATTGGTACTGATTGATTGATAACAGTACTTGGTATTGAGTCTTATCCAATAATACGAAGTACTTTTATTATATTCCAATTGAATTGGTACAGCTATGCAACATATACATGCACAGATGTACTGAATACTGATATACTAGGAATATAACGAAGTAATTGGTACTCCAGCCAACATGTACATACATGTACTGATGGATGGATACATAACAGGAACAGATGATGGCAAAGTTGAAAATGGTGAATTGTTAGAGATGCATTGTCATTGTTTTCTTTCACACATAATATCATATTATAAATTACACTATAAAAATTAACAAATAAATAAATAAATAAATAAATAAATAAATAAAAGGTAAATGGAATAGTAGTACGTTTGTTTGAATACGGATTGTGAAGCTGGATCCCCGGATGGAGGGGATTGGGAATGGAAAAAGAAGAAGACATCTGACATTTTTTATTTTTATTAACAAAAAGAAAGACTAATAAAGAGAAAATTAATAATGAAGAGAAAACCTAACTTTATTTAAATTTAATTCTGTTTATAAAAAAAAACACAACTAAAGAGAAAGACATGGCAGATTGGCAGGGGCAGTCATATCAAATGTTAAGTCAACTTGTCAAACCTAAACAACCATGCATGCACTAATTACTAATTACTGCCCATTTATACCATTTATTATACTCCCTTCTCTTCGTAACACAATTTTCGCAGTTATTTGATCGACATTTTTTTAATCTATTTTATGTTAAATCATTGTGAGTATTGTGACACTGAGGGAGTATCGTACCACGTACGTAGGTAATTTTCTTAATTATACAAGTATTAGCGTATCACATAAACTAATTAACCCTAGATTGATACTCGACTTAATATAATTTGGCAACCTAAACGCTTTAAAAGTGGAGAAACTAGTACTACTACTTCGGAATCCTTACAGTGTTTTCTTTGTTTTACATTACTCGATAGGGCTACATGTAAGAGCATGGAACTAAAAAAGAGAGTCATGTCAAAAAAAAAGAAGTGTAATAACTAATTTGAAAATTGAAAGTTTCTTATTTAGAAAGCGTAGTACTCTGTATTAGCGACTATTCCAAAGTATTACCCCGACGGTTTTAAGTTAATTATTTGAACTCATTAGAGTTTATTGATAATTATTATTAAGTAAAAATTAGTAGTGATATTTTTTTGTAACTTATTTGTAGTAATACGGAATATTTATCTAAATATATCTTATTCAATAATAATCATTGAAAATTATAAATTGGTCAACAACTGTATATATTTTTTGTAACAAAACAAGGTGTTATGATTAACCATTTTTTCACTCGTAGAACCGGAAAACATTTAACCAACAAAATTGTTACTGTAGATTATTTAGCTATATGATTAACACTTAATTTTCACATTAATTTCTAAATTATTATTTCCATTTTATGAAATGCATTACCTTACCTGCTTATTATACAGTCCTACTACTATCATGATTACTCACCCACTGTATATAAATATAGAGGTCTTAAAAATTGGCAAAATTTTAAGGAAAACCTTTTTCCTCTTCAACATTTTTTTCAAAAAAAAGTAGAAAAATAAAGAATAAAAGAAACAGTGTGAGATTGTAAGAGCAATAATATTGTGATTAGACATGAATAATATTTCGATAGTATTAACAGGCGCTCCGGGGTGTTAAATAAGAACTAAATATAATTCTTAAAGTGATATAAATTTTGAAATGCATGTCAAAATTACGCGTCAATCAGCGTAATTAATGTTTACATTCATTGAAAATTTTCACATTTAATTCTATTATCTAGCACCGAGACACTCGTTATCTTTTGCTATAATATTCATGTGCATTCCGTTGACCAAAACATACACATACACACTGAAACATACAAATACACATAAAATCCTGCAAATTAATCACATCCTACWCCTGCACCTCATTGCCAAAGAGACCAGCTGAAACTATGCAAATTCTCAGAATTCTGTCTTCTATTTTTTATTTTCATTTTTTCTCAAAAAGAAAAACAAGTGAGTGAATGAATAACAGTTCCTTTTGCTTTCAGCTTTAAAATCCCTTGATAACTGGGAAAATTAGATAAAGCTTCTGTTTTTCAGTTGTTTTTGTTGCAGCACCTAAGCTAAGCTAGTATGCTACTGCACCCTACTAGTAGTAGTAGTATGTAGTGTATGTGCTAGCATTGTTGTGGTTGTTGTTGTACTGCACTTCACTCACTACTCACTAACTCACGTAACTCACTACTCATAAGCTAGTAGAGTAAGGAGTAGTAGTAGTATGAGTAGAGTAAGTAGTAGTAGAGTAGAGTAGGCTCTTCTAGTTATTTACAGAGTACTGAACATTGTGCTTGGGTTTAGTGTATTTTCCCATTATCAGTAACTATCATTCTGTTATGTAAAGTCCTTCTTTTTGTCATTAATTTTGGTCTTAATTTTAACTTTCAATTTCTTTGTTGCTGCTTTGTTTTGTTGTTTCAGTCTAGCTAATAAGTAAACAGACTGCTGAAATTAAATATGAGTGCCAATTATCAAATGGTTTGATTAATTCAACTTATTGGATCGTTTAAGTTGATTACTCTAACGTTTGTTAGTATGTTCCTTTCTTTAAGTTGATTTCTTATACATTAGAATGATAGATCTAATATTATAATAATCAAAATTAAAAATTCTAAAGTAAAATTAGTTTTCGACATATAGATAAATAAACACACATAGCATATTACTCATCGCATTACTTTACACTTCTAGCGACAAGGAATACAAGTATTTACATAGGTAGACTATTAAGCGGGATTGATTTATGAATAGACGTGATAATTTAATTTTCCAATTTATGATAGATCTAAATTTTGGCACGTCCGTTGTTAAACAATAATCCCTTATCTTAGGATAGTTATGCACACAACAGTTTGAGATTTTATTATCCTGTTATCCTCGTACAAGATTATCAACTTTTACCTAATATCCACCTAAAAACAATAATGTATTTACAAGAATTATCTTTATTGAGACATCGTGTGTGGATTGATCATTCTTTTCGGTGCCTCTAGGCTATTGTGTTTCAAGCTATGACTTGTGGCTTGCTTGTGAGCATATACGGATTTATACCATGCATGTCAATGCATGATGATTTAACAAAATCCAGCCAAATATTTGCAAATAAAAGCTTGTTTGAAAATATGTACAGTTTCCCGTAAAAAAAGAAAAGAAAAAAAACAGAAAATATAGTACAGTTGGATTTATTCGAAAAAATGGAATAAATAGAGTGATAAAGTAGGTTAATTAGTGACATATATGCCAATAACGTCTAATCCAACATACAATCCTAAGTGAGATTGTTAAATCCTTGATATGATGGTTAAATACCAAGTAATATATCCTCATCCATTACCACACTGACATTGACAAGCTAGAATATGCAATGATATTCATGTTATTAATATATTTATTAAATAGTAAGGTAAACAGTTAATAATTTTACTAACTTTTAGATTATGTTTTTGTAAGACTAAGAAAGAGATAAAGAGAAAGAAAGAAAGGGAGGGGGAACCATGTGAGAGCGAGAGGAGAGGTTTTTGTGCTCAAAAGAAAATTGAAACAAGTAATAAAACTTTGTAAAATAAATATAGTGTAGCGAATAAATCAAAACGGAGGAAGTACTACTCATATGTGACACGAACAACACAACATTGACAACAATGAAAATATCATTAATTCTTAAATTGTAGTTTTGAATGGCAATTTTGGTCTTCGCTGAATTATACAGTATACCGATGCATGATCCATTTTTTTCATCTCATGCATGCATTCACAAAAGATATATTAGTTATTAGGGTAATCAATGTGGACGTCTATTTAGATGATATGTGGTTCCTAAACTCCTACTTCCAGTTCTCATCTTGTCATTTAGGTATGTAAAGTCTTGTGGACAATAACACTTTCATCTAAAGTTTCGCCTAGGAGTTTATCAATATCCAATCATATGCGTGTCACAACTATTTGTGTAAGACTTTCAATCCAACGAATAAACAATTCAGTAATATAAAAAAAATTACGTTTTCCAATTAATCATTACAGAGTATAAGAGAAATGAAAACATGAATATTTATTCTGGGTAGGAATTATATTGTGTTTACAAATATGTGTTTCTAAATGTTGCAAATATTGATCAAGTCAATTGAATAACTCAATATTATATACTGTATACATTACTCAAATAGAATTCTTAATATATATGATTTAAAATAAATATATCTAAATAACCATATTGATATAAAGCAAAAAAAAAAGGAAAAATTATTCAATCACAATATTTTTAATGAAAATCAATCACAGTGATCTTCTGGAACTATAAGAATATTTCTTACCAACGAGTCTATATCTGACTCTTCCAAGCACATACGGAGTTACTTTAGTTGTATTGATTGATTTCGTTAGAATGTCTAATATAGTTTAATTTATTAATCTATAGTTATGGGAAGCAAGAAAAATTCTCCCACTTAACTCTCGAATAATTGAAGTACATACAAGATCCAAAATGACACAAAATGGAAGGTAAAAATAATTGTTTGTTGATTAGTATGGAGACCCTTAACCTATACTACAACCCTAGACCTAACCCTAGCTAGCTATGTGGCTACATGTCTAGTTAGCTCAAACCTAGCTAGCTTGCTAAATTCTAGCTAATGGTTAGTCCACTACATATTATAAAAGTACTAGTCCTTTAATTGTATTTTTATTTACAAATTGGTGAAATTGGTCATGTAGTATTAATTCCCCTTTTCATTCCATTAAGTTAAGGGGAACATGGTTCTGACAATTTTTTTAAAAATGTGTATGAGTGAAATTTTATGGGCAAAATTAAATTTATGATTTTATTCCATTTGAAGTATTTGGTTTTTATTGCTTGAAATATTTAGTGGAAAACTGTGTCACTATGACTTTCTGTGCTTCGTTTACACTGCCTACTATTTGTGGATTTGAAATCCTAATATTTTTATGGGTTGTCCAATTCAGTTACTTCCTCTTTAAGTTAATTTTTGTTAGTGCAAGTTATTATTATGTACTTCGTATTTATGTTTGAATTACGGAGTAAATAATTAGACTTGTTATGAATCCACTCTTAGAATTTGCTAGAAACTCATCATATTTTTAATATTAGGTGRAAGTATGAGTGCYTGACATACAATTTAATTAAATGYAAGTTGACTACRGAGTCCATAATAATTATTATTGTTATTTTAACGGGAATTACCGAGTARACAATTKACAAATRAATACTTTACATGTAAAATGATGTTGGAAAAAAAARGCTCTTATAGTATTGAATTTCAATTTAAAATTTTARATAACTAATCTAATTGATTTTGTAATGTAAGAARGTARTCCCTCCGTATCAAAATWATTGKAARGYTTTYARATAAWYTAGAGAYAAAAAGTGTCAAATCGRTGCAATTATTTTGATACGGAMGYAGTACWTAGGAGGAATAATCTGGTCATGGAATGGGTGATAAAATTGATCCACTTGGCCATATGAGCTTCACAAAATGGAACCCTATTCTGGCTATCACTGTAAAAGGTTTGCCTATTAACAAAAAGGCTATTAAGTTGACATGTATGTGTAATTAATAAGATATTCTTCTTCTTATTTTTTTCTAGTAGCCCAATAAATGTATGTAATTCATAAAATTAACTACAATAATTGTCAAAATGATCATGACAACGTCTGTATATTAGATTAAATCATGATCTTGATCACGGTGTTAATAATTTGTGTTAGGTTTCTATGAGGTGAAGGAGGTAGAGTTTGTTGAGTTGGGAGAGTGGAATTTTAATTATTTCATTGTACTTTTATTGTTAATTTTGAAATTTATGCAAGAGTCAATATAGTTATTAGATCTTTGTGCAGGGTTTAGATTTGTTGAAATCTATAGAGATATCAACTCTAGATATCCTAAACCCTAAATTATTTAGACTATATATATATCGGTAAATATTTAAATTCTACTTGGTGTATAATTTACTGTCTTAGTAATTTTTTCAGATAAAAAATAGATCGATTAAGAGACAAATATTTCAATTAAAGTTTAAATTGAATATTTGAGGTCAAAATAAAATTACAAGTATTGACTTTTCACTCTCTCCACATCAAGACCATTTGACTTGAAATTGGATGTTTGCACAATCCAAGGATAAGTATAGCTCTCATGAATGCCTGCTAGCATGAGACTTCGGATTTGAAATGTGGATGCAATGCGGCTAGGATAACGTATACTGATAGACGAATTAATTCATTAAAAAAAAAATGAGAAAAGATTTGAACTGTGGGACTTTAATAAAGTTTAAATTGATGGTTAGAGGTGATCGCGACGAGACTGATTCGTGGATGAGAGTGTATGCACCAAATCCACTACAATCCTATGACGCCGGAGTCTGATAACTTATCAATAACGGTTGACAAGATTGCGTTCACTGAACTTAAATGACATACTTAGAAATTTGTTCATATGATACTATTAATTTATAATTATAATAGAAAAATATATCAAAAAAACGAACTTTATTTAGATTAATAATTCGAATTATGAATAATAAGATGAAGATCTGCAAAAAAAAAAAATTGAAGAATCGGTAAATGTAATTTCCTCTAGGGAAATGGGAAGGAAAACAATTGAATGAGATGGAAGAAAAAAGTAGATAGAAGGGAGCCACAAAGTGTACGGAGGAGGATGCGTACAGCACGCCCCTTCCGAATTGAGGCTGCATTGTTGGTCTTTATTCTATAATGGCACCCTCCCCTCGGCCTCTTCTCCTCTTAGCACGTGCCCTTTCCTCCTCGCCTCTTCTCTCTAATTTTTCACTCTACATTGTTTGTCTTTAATTTATATTTTATTCGACGTTTGAAGTTGTAACATTAATTTTCGTAAGCGATTTGATATTTTTCTTCTTTATTTAGAGGTGATCAAATGGGCGAGGGGGGCGGGCGTGTATATAAAACCTTGGCCAAGTCCGTCAAAAGGACGGATTTGCGGGCATGCAGAGCAAATTTTGCAGCCGGGCCGTCGTTTTTAATAAAATTGAATATTTTTGGTTTCCTCAAACCCTTCACTTTTTGTTGGCGGATTGGACCGGGCGAGGCAGCTTATGATGATCACCTCTTTTTATTTTATATCAAATCGTTATTGAATGTTTATCTTCAACTTTCTTATACATTTCGATTCAGTTAAGCAAGTTAAACAGTCGCTAGAGTTGTTCAAAGAATAATAGTTAGCACAACACACAATATAACATATATGTAGTTGACAATAGGTGATAATATGTAGGCATGAAGGAACAACTCTAATATTTCCCGCTAAATGTTATTTTGTTACACTCGATAAAAACCGCAAAGTAAGAAAGATCATCGTGTAACGAAAATAAGGGACTAAGGGAGTAATGATCGTAATAAAGTCATTGTCGGCGCACGATTCGCAAAATCGACACTTGTCGGAAGCTTTTGATTGATTCATCAAATATATAGTAGTGTAGGTTGATGTTTGTAGATTTAGTTAGTAGAAGTAGAAGATTGTATCAAATTCATCACTAATCCCATCACTAGATCAGTTAGTTGTACGAGTAGTTATTCTCAGCATTTGAATAGTGTCAAAGGAGTTCAGTCGCTACACTAATAATATAATGTAAATCTTAATAGGCATATTAAGCACTACCTATCCTATCCTAGTATCTTAATTTATAGGTGATAAAATTAAAATTATACTAAAAGATGGATTGAGTACGTGCAATGCAATATCTGATTTTGCTGTTTGATGTGATTTTCATCATTGCTGATTCTCATTATTTTAATAATCAACCGACTTCAACATGTCTTTATCACTCATTCTAAATCAATGATTTCTTTTTCGATAAATGTTTAAACTAACCTAAAGTTGTTTACGGAGCAATATTGTAACATGAATATCATATACTTTTAATTTATATCGATCGCACAAGTTCCACACACATGTGTTTGTTGTGAATTTTTAAAACGTCAAAGCATACGAGTGTCACAGGGCTTAGATAAGAGAATTAAAAGTGAAATTTAAATGAATATAAGTTATAAACATTTAATACCGGATTGATACGTGATTTTGACAGCATCAAATTTATACTATTTTATGAAAATATTATTCTTATCTATTTCCGGGCATCGTTAACAATATCATTTAAATTAATTTATATATATTTAGAAATACGAAAGTATGATTTAAAAGATAATCAGAAGAGCTACATTAACAATGACGCGATTTTATTATGTTAATGTTTATGTTTATTTTACCCTACAATTTGATGGATAATTATGATTAACTTAGCGTCTTAGCCGTCCAAATCACCCTCATAGGCTCATATTGCCTTGCTTTTGTGAAACCATCCATCGCGGGACCCACTTCGTGCCCTTTTAGTGGAGGGTAAAAAATTAACACAAACAGTGGTAAATAAATAATCATTACTAATTTCACTGTTAAGTGACTTCTTTTACTGTCCAAAGTGTCCATTATTATCATTAATTACAGTCCTTTTT
>SNQN01001605.1:59100-91101 GCA_008642245.1 Bassia scoparia | reverse complement strand
TTATGGCGAGGGACTCTGTTGCGGTAGCAAAGGGCAGTACTAAAGATATCCAGATTGACGTCGAGGGCAAGACTCCTTGTGGGATACTGTGAATGAAGTATTGCCATAAGAAAGCTGTAATTTCGGGGCAATGGTAGTTCCACAACCACTTGTTTCCCAAGGGTAGAGACTGAGGAGATAGATTATGAGCTGCCAAGTAGCTGATTTAACTGTAAAAATTGCCAGTTTGCAGGTATCCCCAAGCAGCTCCAATCCACAAGTCAGCTTGAGGGAGATAGATCCCCAAAAATCGAACAAATGGGCGGAACAAGGAGGAAGAAATTCCAACATCCCAAGTTTATCAGGAGAATGCATGACAACAGTTAAAGTCATATTTGTATTAACCCAGGTAAGCTCAGGTAGAGAAGCAGTAGAGGGATCCCAATATCAATCCAAACATAATGTTACCCATTGCCAAGTTCTCCATCGGATTCCTTTAAGACAATAGGGTCTTAATGCTACAAATGTGTTTCCAATTAACCGATAATTCTCCCTTGACTGAGATTTTGTATTCAAAGAGAGGTAATATTCGTATTATAAGTACGTTTTGTGGACTGAATTGACCATGGTGGGTAGGATCTGACAGGGAGTTTTCTAAGACCTAGACTTACATAGGGAATAGCAGGTTTACTAAAGTTGCTTACTGTCTCCGGGATACCTATTCCTCCTTGAGATTCGGCTGGCAAACCTTATCCTACGATAGAGGTATTAAAGGGTTTATGAGCACCCTTGTGTCCCCATTAAAGAATTCGGTTCGGTTAGGGGCATTCTAAAGGACAACAAGTAGATACGAGTAGCTGCAGAATAGTCATTGGCATAGGAGAGGATAAAGCGGAGAGTTGACTCTGAATTAAGACATCTTACCGGCTTTGAGAGTAAATTTAGAATTCCATTATTCAAGTGACCGTGCGCGTTTGTTGTAATTGATTAAGAACATGTAGCGCAGTCCTTATTTAAACTTTAGCATGATGAAGAAAACTCTCCCGAATAGACGTTACCAGTGAAGATTGAGGGTTCATGTTGAATATACTAGACAATCGTCTGTGTAGTGAGTTGGACTACATGGAAAAAAACAATAGAGGATTTATGAAATAAATTAATCAGCTCCCGACATTAGAGGAGAAAGAGCTTAATAATATTATGATGAGACTGGGGTCACAGCTTGTGGTAGTTACTTTAACAGAGAAAGTAGGTTCGTCATCAGCGAACATGAAGTGCAAGAAGGGGAATAGCAGTGGGACATCAGGTTTACAGTACCAAATACCAGATTTTCGGGTGAAGGAGGCCGCAAGCAGTGCCTACGGATCAGAACTTCCATAGGCAATAATAAAAAGGCTGGGTAATGGGTCCCTGACGTAAGCCTCTAGAGCTTTATATTGATTGGTACTATAGTGTCTAGAGGAGTAATGAAAGGGTAGGGAGTAGAGAATACGCTGTAACCAACAGATCATAAGGTCCAAATTAATCTAGGTGGATAAATTCTTAAGTGTCTGTTACTGAGCCCATAAGAAGTCCGATTCTACAGGCAGTCATAGCTTTTCTCCATATCTCAGTTTTAACAGCTCAATCCTCGTTGTGTATAAGATTGTAAAATCAGTTCCAGAGATCTATTTGCGATTCACTTATCGGTACGGCAAAGCTTGATTATGAGCGATTTAATCAGCACCATATGCAT
Source organism: Bassia scoparia (assembly GCA_008642245.1). Classification (NCBI taxonomy): domain Eukaryota; kingdom Viridiplantae; phylum Streptophyta; class Magnoliopsida; order Caryophyllales; family Amaranthaceae; genus Bassia; species Bassia scoparia. Next base: position 89,387 of record SNQN01001605.1, on the reverse strand, counting down.
GTACACAGTGATGAGATGTGGATAATCTAAGATTGAAATAAGCACTCGTAGTCCGTGTTAGCAGATGCTTCTGATTGTCCCAAAATTGAGAGAAATGCGACGAGCTGAGTGCGGAAATGAAAGTTTGAAATAGTCGTTTGTAGAGTATGTAGACAAGTGCTGATCGGCATTAATGCAGGTGGTATTGTCGTTTGAATTAGCATGTTTCCATTGGTAGTATATAATACATGTCATGAGAAAGTTTATAAAGACTATTCAGTGATATTTGGTAACCCGGTTTATAACGTCTTCTACAAGGTATCTCAATACTTGTAAAAGAAGTTTGGGACCATCATCCGTCGTTTCGTAAACCTGGAAGCAATCATAGGACAATATCAAAAAAAACATTTTTTTACTCAAGTTCATAGGTCAAGGGGTGCAGGAATGTGGATGACTTATCGTTCTTCCGTAATGACAGGTGGGATCCAGATTTTTCAGAATCAAAATTTAAGCTTTTCGACGTTAGGGAAATATTGTTAGTAAATGGCGGGTTCTTGATATCCGCTAGGCAATCGTATGGGTAAAGCGTGATTTTAAAATTATCTCGGTTGGAAGTGACCCATTGTTTGTCATCATTTTGAAGTCTAAAAATTTTGCGGCCTTGCGCGTCTTACGTTCTTTCAATCACATTGTGTGAAAAAACGTGAATTACGATTCCCCTTGTGTGAAGCCAGTTATGGCAGAGTCGTATTTGCCCCAATACTTTGTGACTTAAGCAAGAGGAGTTTCTCTCCGTGCAGCAGAAGACGACCGAGATGTGTATCGACATTGCCAAAATCACGATTCATCTGCACCTGGACTTTTCAAGATTAGACGATTCATCGTGGTTCAGCTAAAGTTTGTTCTGAAGTTTTCCATTTATCTTCCGGATGTTCCAGTCCTTCAAGTGCAATTTAATACTAATAATGTTGCTCGTAATACAGAACAGTCTGAACCATTAAACCGTTTTAACCAGTGAAAGGCGAACGATGGTCTGTACCTCTTTTTCTAGATGCCCCAGCATTTATGAATCGAAATTTAGACAACAAGGGAGTAGTATAAATGGAGGTGGATAGAGACCAATGGCTATGGTCAGACATAAGAATAATTCATAAGATAGAAAGCTGAAGGATAGGCATTCATACCAATTGGAGCTGACATACAACAGCGGTCAAGTCTTTCGTAAATTAAATGTGGCCCACTTGATTTTTCCAAGAATAGGCGATGCCAGTCTAAGAGGATATCCATTGTGCCTGTAATGGATCGGTAAAGGACGAAGACGAGTGCAATGCTTGTGGTAGTAATGGGATTGCCGCCTTTTATCAGCCCAGAGTTGAGCATGATATTTAAATCTACAATTACAAGCAAGGGTGATTCAAGAGATAAAATAATAGCGCTAGGTAATGCCCAGAATTGAGTAATCCTAATTCCCGTTCCTGAGCAGAGAGCGTAAATTCCAAAAAGTGTGAAAGAGTAGTTGAAGACTTATCGTAGACTAAATAGAGAAGCTAGTCATGTTCAATAGAATTGGGCGCAAATAACGAATGTATTCCAGCATATCACATTCCCCACAAGTGTCCATCCGGTGCAACTATATGACATTCTCAAACCCTAAAACGGCGTCTAGACAAGAAATAGACTATTATACGAGAGAGACCATGTTGTCTAATGGCTATGAAAAGATCTCCGGATCGAAGCTGTTGAATCGCACTGAACAATACAAGAGGGGGGAGATTGTATTGAGGAACTTTAAGTGCTTTTTTCGTCGAATTAAAAGAAACTATATATAAAGAAGATCACAGCAAGAGAATTTTCCAAACACAGAAACCCTCAAGACAAACGCCACAAGAGAGAAAAAACTGTGCCTGAGTGCAACACATGACTTCGTCTTGATAATATAATAGATGACTAAACACCTAAATAACAATCTAAGACAACCGTTCTCAGTTCTCAAAGAACTCTTGAACCTCGTAACCAACCCCTCTGTTGGTCACACTTCTCTATAACTCGATTTCTATGAAATCCCTCGGCTAAATCTCTCTCACAACCCCACGCTTCAATACAACAAAAAGAAGCACTTACAACTCAATGAGTAAACAATCCTTAAATTCGCTGGCAACAATATGAATTAAAGCTCTGATTGAATTCTTTGCTCAAGTTGTCCTTTGTTAATTTCCAACTGAGGGTATTATTATAAGTGATACAGAATGCGTAGAAACGAGCAATCAGTAAGTTCCACTCGACCAGCACTCTCCCTCTTTTGTAGGAGTTGAGTTAGTAACTTGACCAGCAAGACTCCATAACTCCACGATCACTAAATCAGATATAGTGCGTTTTATGTCTCCTTAAAAATCTCAGTTAGTTTGGCCACACGTTTTTTTCTAATTAACAACGATTTTCCTATTTTAAAAGGCTTTCTTTTAACAAATCCAGTTTACATCAGAAAATACATACTTTCAAAGATAAAACTTTTATTTAATCAAAAAAGATATAACATATAGTTTTTAAGAATATTCTAACAGAACTAATTAAATCTTTAATAATTTTATAAAAAAAGATTTATATTTTATGTATAATCAATATTACAATTTACGCCTAGCTATTATTTGACAACTATCTTTTCATAAAATAACGAATTTTCAAATCTATAGAGATAAATCACAAAACTTAATATATTTCCTTTTTTATCCTTGAGCAATATTTCAGATCGATTACCAAGCAGTACAATATATCTAGACCCTAAACACTGGTACCAGAAGTCGAGTCCTTTTCAATGACTTGCCCACCTTTCACCTTGGGGGCTAGAGTTATTAACAACTAATCGAATCTCTTCCTTAGAGATGTCTTCCATATAGCTCCTAAGTGTAATGTCATAGAACTTTTTTGCCTTCTCTCTAAAGGATGTCCTTGACGTCCATTAAACTTCATAAAACCTGAACCTAATAAACACAAATCACATAAACACACCATATTAGATATTAAGCACATAAGTTTGCTTCTTGTTGGAGGTCATTCACAAAACTTAGGTCAACAGAACGTTACGAAATAGTGATTCACTATATGATGTTTGGCCGTTTTGCCCGTATGGACATTCCAACTAAATGATTTTCATTAAAAAGGATTAAAGAAAAGAGTACGAGGCTTTCAATAGTAGCATATATGGCAACGATATCAAACCTAGAAGGTTAAACAATAAGTAAATAAGTACAGGAGGCCAATAAAGAAGATGAGAGAATAGAAAAAGTATTGATAACAGGAAATAATGATTACAACAAAAACATAGGATCTGATGGAAGAAAGTTACAATTTGAAGTAAGAGTAACATAAGAGGTAAAAGTGCAAAAGTATTATAATATAGGAGAACCAAAATGGGAACTTGCCAGTAAGACAATACATAACAGGACGAGTATAGTGTACAAAGTAGATGATACAAAAACTGGAACAAAGTTAAAAACACAAAAGCAGTAGACATCCGTGGGTGCCAAGCTTCGTGGTTGACAAAGAGCGCGAACATAGAAACAAATCTGCAAACAAATAAAATGAGGATAGGATAGTTAACAATAGTAGGATAAAGAAAGACATACAGGAGGCAACAAGATACACAATAAAATAAGAAGGAATAAGAGTACATAAAGAAGTCAAGGAAACCCAAAGAATGTAGTAAGGAATGAAATGACGAATATAATAACTAAGAACTCAGCAGCCCCAATACGTTACAAGAAGAAAGAAGGAGGGGTAATACTAGAATTCTACAGTATGCTCCCAAATAGTCAAAGGCGCTTGCACTGAGCCTTTTAGAGAGACGGATATACATGATAGAAGAAAAGAACAAGTACAAACGAGTAGAAACAGACAAACTATCAAGACGGCGTCGCATTCAGACTATCACCAAATCTAATCTCGCTTGCAACGGGATAGCTAATTTATGTTCCCAGTAACCACCAATTCCAATAGTAAGCTAAATAAGCATAAATTAGGCCAGTATTTTTGTAAACAGGGGAATAGTGCAGTTGTCAGTTGGTCGGGAAGTCAAAAAAAGGGTGAAGGGTTAAAGTATTAGAAAGAGACATCATAAATTAGATCGAGTGAAGCGAGAGACATGTCGGTGGGATTACCAAAAAATGCTTAACCAATGCGGCGGAAGTCCAACCATATTTACTGCCAAACTGTCATACAATGGAAGGGCACAAACCATGAAAGGTTAAATACATTTATAAGTGTAGTGCAACCACAATCTATCACCACATCATCTAGAAACATTTTGATGGGACAATCATCCTTTCCATGTATTCTAACCAAGAACTCAAAGAAACTAAGAACAATAGAAATGAAAAAGAAAGGGCAGCCAGCGAAGTCGCATTCAAAAGCAGGCAGTAGCAAGCAACAAAACGGCAAGGGATACCACAGAAAGTGATTTACTCAAAAATAGGGAGGTAGAATATGCAGTGAAATATAGGTTGCAACCCAATGAGAATAGCAACAATATATATAGTCTGTACCTCATTAATAGTATGTCAAGTATGACACATTAAATATAAAAAAGAAATGAATTAACAATATGAAATAGGAAAAGAGTACAAGGGTAGAACGCTTTATGACCCATGAAGAGCTCCATTATACGGGTGGTATGTTAGTAGTAGTTGCTAGACGTGATATTAACCAATTATAAAGAGCGGAGAAAAGACTAGAAAATAAGCAGAGATTACAAGTCGTACCTGGAAGCAGACTATCTTAGGGATAACTACTAAAAGAAAAGAAGATTAAAAACAAAAGTGCTTACAAGAATAGTCAGAATAAGTAAATAACTGGCTGATGGAGTAATAGAGTATAATTGAGAGTTTAAGTTGGGGCCCCCTGTTATACCTTTTGGTTCATGGATCAGGAAGAAGAGACGCCATATTATCGTCAGAAGTTCAGCGTCTTTGCCAGAGTCGGAATGAGGGACTTCAGGCCATTGCATTGTAAAAAGTTTATTCCTCAGAATGGGACATAAACAACATTGGAGCCAATTACTCAAGTACCTCAGGAGCTAGTTGCAAGAACTAGGAGAAATTACAACTAATATCTATGAGGGACACTGTAGTAACACTGCAAAGTGCTTTTGATCAATATCAAACTATTATGTTCAGTGTGACGAAAGGGCAGATAGGAATACGGGTAAGTGTGTGGTTTCAGACCTGTTGGAGGGTCAAGGGTGCCCAACAATACGGGGTGGAGCAGTTGAGGTGTCGAAGATATGAGCGATCTTGCGTGAAGTTAGTTGTAGGGGAGATGGTGTTCACTGGAAGTCAGAGGTGGGTAACCCGGCCTAAGTCTGCGAAAATAGTCTTAGGGCTAGCGCCTCTTAGCGAGGCACTCACCTTAATCCACTTGTTGGAGTGGAGCAGTTAGAAGTAATTCGTAGTTTTGTAGTCTGGTGGAATGAGTGCGCAGAATGAGGGGTTAATGTGTACCGACATTGATTCATGAGATGCAAGTGGTTTTAAACTTTGAGGCAAAAGTCGAAATGAGTGTGTGTCATCCCCACATAGTGGACAAACTCTTGACATACCTTCGTCAGTTTGAGGTGGATTTTGGTGACTTGATGCCCCAATTGTGACACTTAAGATTAGCCTGGCACACAGCGCTTGCACACAGGAGATTAAGATAAGGTTTAAGATGCATTTCTTGCGAACTCAGTTTTTCCGCTCTTGGTAATCTATCATTAATACGCACATGAAAGCAAGTACCTACGAGAGCAAGTTAAAGACCGAGAGGATCTCAGTCCAATGACATAGATGGCACAGAAGGACTTTAACCCATTGATCTCAATATGGGTGTACGGTGGAGTGGAAATAAGGTACAAGAAAGAGTTCCAAACCCAGAGGACCACAAAGTTAAAGACCAAGAACAAACCATGCGCTCTTGGACCAGAACAGCAAGACTATCATCCCCCCCTGGACACAAAAGTGAATTTCAATTAAAAACCAGACCTTCCCCACTGGTTGAAAAACACCTCAACCGTAAGCAAAAAGACCATTGTTTTTTCAATTTAGACTCTATAATGTGACAGAAACAGGCGATGTTCACCAAAGAACGGACCAATAAGACAACGTATGTGAAACATGTGGGATGAAGTAGAACAGGCCGGTAGGGAGGACAGAACAGATGCTCAATAATGCATGGGGTTCGTATATTAGGACACTTATCACGGTTTCCATAATTTATACGGCCCATTAGGTCTGTGCATGTCTCCAGATCAAGCGGTGGGTGGTCTTGAGCATACGGCAGGGAGCCAGCATGACTCTGAATTCTTCAAGGTCCCATTTGAGTGGGAATTGTTCTTGAACAAGGAAGGTAAAGATTTCCACCCTCTCAGATGGGTATGAAACACTCTCCCTCAAGTGGGTAGTGTTGTATCCATTTGCGGATTTGAAAGACTATTCAGATTCCTGGTATACAAGCGGTGCATTGATAGGAGAGGAAAGGCATATGAGTAGTTATGAGAGAGGGGAAGTATATAAAGAGTGATATTCAGTGAAAAGGAGGGTAAATGAGAAGTGAGTGATAAATTAGCAACATATAAACCAGACAAATGTTATTTATAGGGGTTCCAAGTAACATCAGGAATATGAAAGGGGATGCAAGTATACGAAAAATCATCTAGATTGGTACAGTGAGCTCAGGAAAAAGAGTAGAGCAATTAACTGAGGAGAAGGTATAGGAAACAAGACCATGAAAACAAATGTATACGTCCAGCGTAAAACAGGCATCACCAAAACAAAGGAGGGAACCAGAAATAATAAGGAGACATAGCAGAACCTAAAAATGGAAATGAATATGAATACTCATTGCAATATCAGGCTTGATGACAGTCACATATCCAAGTGGTCGTGAGTGGTGTACGAGGAGAGTAGCCACGAATTAGAAAGATATGCTATGGGGTGAAGCAGAAAATTGCAGAATTGAGGGTGAAGAACGTTACAGGATTACGAAGTCCATAACCATGAAATGAGAGTAGCAAACGAGGAACAATGGTAAAGTATGAAAAAAGACTATCAAGTAACGGAGACATTGCAAATGCTACTCACTAGAAATGAGTAACTATACGTCAATGACAGAAAGAAAAACTACGGGGGAAGGACATTGAGCACCATCAGAGGGGTGATAACAGCCAATCTAAGAAAACAATACTGAGGACCATTAAGAACACGTCAGTAACCACGCACAAAAAAACAGGGAATCCATAAAAATAAACTGAAAACAGGAGGAGAAGAACACCAGAAAGATGATATAAAACCACAATGCAAGCACATAAAACATTGACAAAGCTACAAGAATTCTCATAGCTGACACATAAGAGTATGAACTAAACAGGCAAACACGGCGCAGGCCCTCGACCATCTCTTCCTCCGATGCCCCTCTACTCTCCAACTCTGGGCGGATCCTAAAGTCCAACATTGGTTTGGTTTTCTTCCAACAACTGCCCCTATTTTCGCCACTATCAACACTATCCACCGCCAATCTATCTCTCGTTTCAGTAAATTTGTTTACCTCCTTTGGAGTATTTGGAAGTCTCGTAATGGATCGATATTCCATAATACCCCCTTCTCCCCAGTAGCAACCTACTATTGTGCCTTTACCTCTTTTTCTGAATGGTCCTATAGACTTTCAATTGATGCGTCAAACTCACCCTTACCCCCCTCCGCCCCCCAGATTCGAAGGACCGTCTTGGTTTCCTGGTCACCTCCACCGCCGGGTGTCTTTAAACTAAACTTTGATGGGTCTGTTCTTCAGAACTCGGCTTCCGGTGGAGTTCTTCTTCGTGATAGTCATGGGGGTCTCCTTACGGCACGATCCTATTCCTTTGGTTCTACTTCTTCTCTTGTCGCTGAAGCCATGGCCCTTCGTAATGGTCTTCTCCTAGCCTCTTCGTTTGGCCTCCGCCGCATTATTATTGAGGGGGACAACCTTACTRTTATTAATATCCTAAAGGGTTCTTTCTCCGCCCCGTGGGTCATCCAAACTCTAATTGATGATATTCGCAACCTACTCCTTCCTTTTGATTCCTTTGACTGTCAACATATCTACCGCGAAGGCAACCAATGCGCTGACTATCTGGCCTCTCTAGGCCATTTTGCCCCCACTCATCAAGATATTGATCCTTTTATGGATGCTAAATTCTCCTATTTCTTGTCCTTTGATAGGCTAGGACGAAGTCTTGAGAGAAGACTGTCCTAAACCTTCCCTCGTCTACCTTACTTTCCAAAAAAAAAAAAATAAAAAAAAAATAATAGCATGAGTTATGTGTCTATGTCTGTTACGTTGTTTGCATGAACAGTCTAAACTTATAAATGGAGTGCTAGCTAGCTAGTTGGAAGTGTAGCATCTTCATTACTTCACGCATCATTATCAATGTCAACTTGCTAATGTGAAACTGAATATTGATTTTTCAAGATTTATAGTGTGTTTTGAAATACCTTTTGTGGTAAATTTAGAGTTTTGGTAAAAGTCTAAATTAAACATAGTATGGAGTACTTCGTAGTGTAGATTTCAACGTTTAATAAAGTCGTGGTACAATTTGTTTTTTTTTTTCAAATGAAGTTCTCTTTAAATTTTACTAGAGTTTTAGGAGTAAATTTTGTCAAAAGTTACTATACTCTATTATGCGATTATTATGTATTCATTAAACATCATGTTTGTGAAGTAAATATTATATGAAAACTACTACAATAAGTTCATGTTTGGTATGGGAGTAATATATTAAAGGGGTAATAAAARTCAAACTTAAGAAAATTAAGAAGAAAATATGAGAGTTAAGATGGTGATAGATCAGAGCGATAATTCCATTTTTTTTTTGTGACTAAAAAAGGGAGAAGTGGGGTAATTATTACCCCAATAAGAGGGYAAYTATAGCTCCCTCAAATGAGGGTAATAGTTCCCCTTTTCCTCATACCACCACCACTTTATCCCTTTATTTTTACCTCTAAAACATTGTTATCTCAAGTTTGATTTTTATTACCCTTAATACATTAACCCATACCAAGCGAGACCTAAATGAACTCTTTTGTTGGATAGTTAACAATTACTTTGTATTATATATTGTTAGGCTCTGTTTCTTTGGACTTAATYGGAGCTTAACTAAACTGAATTGAACTTAACCGAACTTAACTTAACTTAAGTGAACTGAACTGAACTTAACTTAACTGAAATKAATATTTTATGAGAGAAGAATATTAGGTTAGGTAACTGGACTTAACTTAGCTGAATTGAACTTAACTTAACTTAAYCGAATTGAACTGAACTTAACTGAACTTATGTACCATAGAAACAARTCCAAAGAAACAGGGTCTTACAGGTGACAACTACCTCTAAATTACGTAAAAAACTACTCTAGAACTAATTTTACTACTCGATCAAAGCATATTAGATATAAGATGAGAAAAAATATTCCCTCTGTAACAAAATAAACGCAACATTTGTATTTTTTCACTATTCACAATTTTCACTTTGACCGAAATTTGTGACTATTATTGCATAAAAATATACTTCGTATATTCATTTGGGATCTCATCGTGTTTGACTCAACTTGTAGTTTTTTATKATCTAWTATTTTTAATTTATACAAATACATAATTAGAAATATTAATCTTTAAAGTTTTGTCACGTCATGTGTGTAAAATACAAATGTTGCCACTTTTTTTGGTTATGGAGGGAGTAATATACTTTATACTCCCTCCGTTTTTTTAGTTGTTCTACTTTCTATTTTGGATGTTTTCAATTGGTTGTTCCAAACCAATCTAAATATAACTTTTTTACTTTTTACATACTTTATTTACTCTAACATTAATGGAGTACGCATTTTTAAAGTAAACTTTCATTACTTTATCCAATCTATTCACCGATTTTTTTTTCTAAAATTTTCATTCACACATATATTTTTTTACTTAACTTACTTAACCTTTTTTTTTTTTTAACCTAACTTAGGCTTTGTTCTTTTGGGCTTGATCCTATGGTACTTCAGTTCAGTTTAGCCAACTTCAGCCGACTTCAACCAACTTCAGCTCTCTGCATTTTAGTTCAGCCAACTTTAATTCAGTTCAACCCACTTCCGTTCAATTCAGCCAACTTCGGCTCACCAAACTTTAGTTTTTTCCTAATTATTTTAGTTTTGTTGTTGTTATTTTAATTTTAATTTTCATTAATTCTATTAATACTCGATGTCAATAATGATATTTTCATCATTTTATATTCACATAATAATGTAAAATATTTCGTGTTTAAAATAGTCATAATAATTAATTAATTATGTATTTATATTATAGTACTATTATTTGTTTAATTTATTTATTACTATCAATATTACTATTATTCTTACTAATCAATATAGTAATATTGATAGTAATAAATAAATAGATGTGTATAAGAGACAGATATTGTTTCATTTATTTATATTTATTGTTTAGTTATTTATTTATTTATTACTATTATTATTACTACTATTATTATTAACAATGTTATTTTTATAATTTTCATCATCATATTTATTATATACAATTAATTAATGTTAATTATTAATTATTACACTAAATTTCAGCTCACCTCAACTATTTCAACCAACTTCAGTTYAGTTCAGCCAACTTCAACTCTCTCTACTTTAGATCACCTAACTTTAGCAAACTTCATCCGACTTTAGAGTTCAATTCAATTCAGTTCATCCAACTTTAGTCCAAAAAAAGGACATTACTTAACTATTTTATCCAACTCAATCAACTCTTAAATACAATACAAAAGTGATACATATGACTTGTATTTACCGCAACCATTACAAAAGTTTATTAAAAATTAGAAACTCAACTCATTATCCCTACCATATGTTAATTTTTATATCTAAATACTACACATTCCCTAAAATATAARATTATGTTAAAACTTTAAAGCATGGTACTGTAGTACAATTTTTGTGGTAGATATTAATATATCCCTTTGAGTTTTAGTATTGACATAAGTATTCGTCGTCATAATATGTAGTACTCCGTAAATAGAATTAATCCAAATAACGTAGTCTCTATATATTATCCATTCAAGCAACCCCTTTCTCCTATTTAGGCTATTAAAATAATAATTAGGCATGCTTATAAGAAATTAAGAATGTCCCCGTTTTTAATAGAGAGTCCTGGCTTCCATCTGTTAGGGTAACCCCACTAGATCATTATCGCAACCCTATATAATTAATTACTTGTCTCAGTTGTAAATTAGACACACTATATGTCGACTGATTACATATAGTGTGTCTARTAAGAGCTAGTAAATAAAAACACCCACTCCGTATATGAAATTGTATTATTCCATGTTATAAAAATACTTAAAAAACTACTACACGTCTACATCATTATTCATTTAGCAAAATCATTAACCCAAGCCCCAAGGTCATCATCCAGTGATTTGCAAATACAAAAGGTAGAATYAATAACAACCACTGATTTCCTCATCAAAGAAATTGTCTTAATTAATGTGTCCACATATAAGCAAGTGTCATGTCTGATCGATCTAATACACAATAACCATAACAAAATTAACGACTGTAGTAAAAATTATACGGAGTAGTTCGTATATTAGAAATAGAGAAAAAAAAGAAAAAAGAAAGAATAATTCCAGTTAAAATTAATTAATGTATAAGAACAAAAGATCAGTTCTGAGATCTTACAGAAGTAAGATCTTACACAAGTATGTATATTATACGTTTTCAGCATTAAAAAAATGGCATAATTTAGATGTCAGAGAACAACAACAAGAAAAGAATTATTTGTAATTTATTTAATAAATTAGGGTTGGGAATCTGATGATTTGTTGTTGGGATCACAACTTTTATGCCTTTGAGAGCCTCCATGTTTTACTTGTCGCATAATTTTGGCAACCTCTTTTATTTTTTCTTTTTCATTAATTTATTATAAAAGAAAATTGCCGTCTTCTTCTTACAACTTACATACGTACAACAAGCAAGTCTTGTATACCTTAATTATTCGAAAATGTAAATTTATCTTTTTATAATGCTGCTATTGTACGTAAGTTGTGATCACCAACTCTTTCTACAACCTGTTTTTATTGCTTGTATTTATTTTTCTTGGCCATATATATATATATATATATATATATATATATATATATATATATATATATATATATATATATATATATATATATATATATATATATATATACTCTAAAATAATTCATACAAATTTTTTATTTATTTTTTGCTTATTTCAACTTATTCTATATATCTTGCCTTGTAGGATAGAAAAATAATAAATTCACTCTTTTGGATCAACTTATTTATGTTATCTACACTTATCTGAACTTATTTTTCTAAAAATAAGGTGAACAAAACAAACTCATACCTATGTAAATGTAATTGAATAATATAAGTGGCATAATTAAACAAATCACATGAAATTGAATATATCCATTTTAAGTCATGTTAGAATTCATTGCCCATAAGTTTTTGTTCAACTCAATGAGTTATGCGATAATTACAATTTTGTTCAACTTTGGTTGGTTGATTAAGTAATTGTGATTGTTACAATCTTATCTCTAGAAATACACATGTAACTGAATAATTTACATGAAATAAAACAATTCACTTGTAACCGAATATAGTTGTTTATACTCTTATCCAACCATTGCATACAAGGTAAATAAGCTACAAATCGTGTCTAAATCCACAAAAAATAATGCCTAATCAATAGTTCATAGTTGATGGGTTTTTTTTAAACAAGAAATGCATCAATTATCATTTAATTTCTTTAATTACAATTATTTCAATCTAATCATATCATATATATGGATCAAATTGATGAGGACCCAATTTTTTTAAGATGATTGAATCAATATAGTTATTGTTAAATTGAAAGTCAGACAAATTATACCATTCTGTTTAAAATCCACCATTTTAAAATTAAATTATGTATATCAAGTTATTGCTTGTCATATAAGTAACTAATTATTTTTGCATGGTAACTTATAGTGCAAATAAGTTTTAATATTCAATTTGGACGGTGATGAGGACACTATAAACTTGTTGGAAAATACAAATAAAATTATAGTGTTTCCAAAATGTAAGTGAGATTTATTCCTTTTCTTGATTGATGCACTAAGAAGAAGAATGTTCAAATGAATAGTGGCATAATGTTGAGGTAAAGAATCATTACACTCCAACAAGTAGACAATTAAGGAGGTTAAGCTAACCACAACGTGCAACTTACTTCCTACAAAATTTATTCCATCTTTTCTTCATTTAATCACATCTGAACAATGAATGAATAAATATAGTGACATCCAAAAAAAAAGAAGAAAATAAAAATGTAAATGAAAATGAAAATGAAATTGCATGCAATGCAACAAGTTGATGAGATGAGATGAGATGAGATGAGATGAGATAGTGAGGGGGAAAAAAGAGGGATAAAAAGATGAAAAAGTGGGCTAATTGGGTGATGAAATATGATATATGCCTCAGAAAACAGATCATTTGCGCTGTTGCAACCAACCAAATGGGTGGGACCCATTAGCTTTGTGAAACCCTCCAAGTTGTTTGTTACATTGGCATTACCATTATATTACAGCCAAACAGGACATAAAAGCCTGTCACATGGTGAGGAGATAATGGTCTTAAGCCTTCTTCACTACTTACTCACTTTTCATTCTCCTCCTCCTCCTCCTCCTACTTCTAACATTTTTCCAACCTCCTCCAATAATTACTGTAATATATACAACTATATATATAACTCCATTATTATAGATTTAAATTAAAGCTAATGATTAGTATGTGTGTTTGAACAACTTGGTGAACAAAGTCATTGTATTTGATTCTTTTCATCCTTTAAGAAAGTTYTCCWTCTACCTATGTAATAAGCTTCTACTCCTTTGGCTTTTAAGAAAGGTTAACGGACAATAAATTTATTTTCCTAGAGCTTTAATGGTAGGAATCGCGTCGTAGGATAAATCAATCAATCAATCAAAATTTTTCTGTCGAAAAACATAAACAAAATTAAATCAAATTCCGAGTCCCATGTATGAGTTAGTATGGATRTAAGTGAGACAAGTCAAATAGGAGATCCGCCCCATTGGGATGGGGATGGATCCTTGTTTGGTGGGTAGTAGGGTGCAGTGGGGATGGGCATGGATCCTAGTTTGGTGGGTGGTAGGGTGGGGACGACGATAAAAATTCTACCCACCATGTGGATAAGGATATGGATGATTTTTATTAGGCTATACTTGCTTCATCCTCGTCCTGCCTAAACCCGCTTGTAGAGCGTAAATTAATACTTGTATAATTTATATTTTAAACTTTCAAAATTATCTTTATAATCAATAAATAGTTTTTTAAAAAAGAAAAACTAAGATGGAGTAACTATTTCATTTTTTTTAAWGTTTATGTTTTGTGTAAATATCTAAAATTCTAACTAGTGCATAAATATTTTAGGTGATTTTTGGGTTGAATTGGTATTATGCGGGGGATGAGTACTCAAGTGGGTGGTGGGGTAAAGATTATTTTTTATGTTGATCTAATGGGGCAGGGTTGAGAATGACTTTTAAACAAACAACATATTTCACGATACCTCATCATGTACTAGCCTTTTTACTTCTTCTATAACCAATGCACTAAGGAAATGTCTTAGCGACGACCCTTAATGCAATCAAATTGTTATAGGAAAATACTTTTTCAACCTATCACAAGTCCTCACAATGGTTGATATATCCCAATACATATCCTTAACCAGGTCTATATACCTTCGTTAAGTACTTATTTTCAACATTGTCCACCAAAGTACATCTCTTGGCAGCTTGTCATAAGTCTTCTTTGATCAATGAAAGCCATAAGAAGATCCATCTTCCTCACCCTATAAYAGTCAATTATTTGTCTTATTAGCAAATGGATTGCTACCATAGTTGTTCTACTAAACATGAAAACAAATTGATTKTTGGAGATTTTTATCCATGTCTTTAACCGATGTTTAATCACCATTTCCCACAACTTCATAGTGTGGCTTATAAGTTGGAATCCTCGATATTTAAAGCAATCTTGAGCATCTCATTTGTTCATTTAAACCGAAATCAATCAATGTGCTCTTCTGTCAATCATGTGGGATCCTCATATCTTCCMTAAGTTACAAAATTTTGATCTCAATATTAATCTTTGATTTTAAAGAATACAAATCCCTCTATTTTCATGAAGTTCCTGCSAATTACACTTTTTACGTTTGCCAATTCATGCTTTGTAAGCTATTTTCTTACTAATTAGTAATAATTAGTCAAATCAGATCACTATGTAACCTTCATAATTACTTGTTAAATTCACTTGTCATTATTTATTATTGATGTTAGTGGGCTTTATGATTGTTAATATGTATGTTTATGAGTAGTTGATTCCTCGGTTTAGGTGAAACCCTCATCTTTTCTATGTAGCATTTATTTGTTGAAGTCATGTTTAAGGGTTTTGAGACATGTTTAACTAGGAGGTGCTTATGTTAATGGTTATGATTGATCACCATAGTTGTTTTACTAGTTTCACCTACGGAGGAACGAGATTTGAAGTTTGAGTGATGAGTCCACCTTACTWATTTAGTGAACAAACCATGARAATATGTAGGAACTGAAACTAAGGGCTGTTACTAGCTTTAATTTCGTGATATTGATCTTAAGACTAATCTTACGCTTAAGTCATGAGAACAGGTCTTAAAGAGTAAGTGCGRTTCTCTTTGCTAGCTTGACAGAGTAGTTTAAAGACATTAGAAATTCTCCCCTTGTTGATCCTCCTTTAATACATGACCTGAACTTGTATTCGTTGCAGAGTTGATTTGTGTTGGTGAATCAACTACTCATTGGGTAAGATAGGTTATAGGTTTATTGCTTCCCAGTGTTTTAGTTATAGGTTTATTCCTTCTATGTCAATAGCATTTGGGAGCACACTCTTAACCTTGTTTGCTGTTTAGCTTGCCGATAACTAGTTAGTGCTTAATTMAATTTTCTCGTGGGTTTGACCCATTGCTTGTAGAATAGTGAGACCAAGTTAGGTTTTATCTTTGTAAAATAATTGATTGCCTCTTAAAATTTTTCTTGTTGATTATATATTCTAGTTAGGGAGACTAGTAAATTGGTCTAGCAGCGGAATATAGTAGAATATTGTAAAGCAATACAAATCAATAACGTAAAAAGACACCAAATTTAACGAAGATTGACAACTATTCCTACGTCATCACACACACACACACACACACTGAAACTCCACACTCAACCTAAGCGTGCTAATCGCACTTGAACTCACAAGTACTTGCAAATGTCTTAAAAAATGTTACCCAATCACTAACCTCTATGTTAGTGATTCAATACAATTCAAGMTCGCAATATTCACTCTATGAGTTTACAAGAGAATTGATATAATTGCTCAATAGTACATTATGTGTTTGACTAAACTTGCTTGATCTTGACTTTAGCCTTTCTCTCTMAAAAGTATACTTAGTCTAAACCTTGAGAGAAGTGTTGATCTAAGGGTATGTATGTAGAATGTTTATAAGCCAAAGCGCACAATCAATCAACTCGAAAACCTAGAATATGCAAGAGAATCGAATGAATATTATTCTTGCATATTTTAAGAAAATTTCACTTTGTTATTATTTTACCTAAGATAAAATAAAATCTAGTTATCATTTACTCGACTTAAATAACTGCTAAATATTCTGAATAATTACTCTTATCAAATCATCTTGAACTTTCCCAAAAATCAGTTTAGAAAAATACTTTCMAAAAATCTTTTACTTCGACAAGATGATTTGTTAGGTTGTGAGAATAGCTAGAACTGTTTCCAACTAGTAGCGTTAAAGCCAACAGACTACTGGYCTAGCTGTCTTTAACCCTAAGAAAAAGACCTTTGTCTAGACCACTAATACAAGCTATAATCAATCATACACTTGCACTTTATACAACAAAAAGTCTTAGTCTATTCCTAGACCTAAYCTTCATGTATTTCAACACTTCGAAGCTATCCTTGATTTTTTCACTTCATGTTCATGATCTTTTTAATTCTTCCTCGAAGGAGCTTCACTGCTTCAAGTATTGGAATGAATGTATACTAAACATAAATAACACAATTCATAGCAAAGTGTTTGCATAATGTCACTTTATACAAGTGATCTAGAACAGTTTCCTCGGCTGTTCAGACCAACTACTGGGATCTATTGATCTGTTGTATCCTCGAAGATAATGTTCATCTGATTTAATCAATTATGCTTGAAAAATTAGCTTCCATTCAATCTCCCAAAAATCTTCATCGAAGAACTAATTTGAACCTGAATTAATTTAATAAACTGAAACACAATAAAAAAAAAAACCCACCATAGGGGTACTAACCCTTGTTTTATAAAATAACCTTAGAATGAGAGGAAAAGAGGGAAAAGGAAAGAGAGGTAGCTGATTTAAGTTGCTTAATTAATAGTCAATTGTTGCCTCTTTGTCGATTTGACCTTGCTACCACTAGATAGTTTTGTCAGTGTTAATAGKTATTTTTGATCGGTGTGCGATAGCTTGTAAAATAATGTAAAAAACTTTTAAGTTTCTAATAAATAATCTCTTAGTATCACAATATTTTGTTTGATTGTTACCGTGGGCCATGCCACAGTGTGCSTATGTGACTGTATGTGTGGTTGTGAGAGTCGCCACCTATTTAGGAAATTGATTTGTTTTAGAAGCTGCCACCCTTTCAAGAAATCAGGGACATGATCTGATTATTCACCTATGTTAGATATTAAGGTTGAAATCCTTTATACCATGTTTCATTCATTGTTATTGCTATTGTATGACTCCGTGCTTTTGGTCTGCGAATCCAAGACATTCGGGTTCAGCATAAATCACTTATTTAGGGATTTTGTCTTTCAATTTAATCATCTATTCATGTAGGCAAGCATTGTCTTTATTTGAAACGACATTATGTGAGATGCACACCATTAGGGGTTATCACTTAGATTATTTGCATAGTTTTAATTGTTGAAAGCAATTAACATTTAAGTAAGCAATTAGGTATAATAATGGTTTAAGAGTTGAATTATAAAGATTGCTTTTAAACATTTTTGTTTTTTTGAAACGCTTTCGCTGATTTCGGATTCCTAACTATGAAATAAAATTTTCATTTCACAAAATCATTGGCAACAAAACAAAAATTCATTTGAAAGCTACAAAGATCCCCCCGTAGTGGAGTAAATTTGGGTTTAAGGCCCTTGATTTACCGTAAATATGCATTACAAGGTGTGTTGGGTGCTTTGGAGTCCYTGGGAACTCTATTTGGTTGCTTTCGAGTTTTACTTTGCTGAATTCTGAAAAACTCATTTGCGGAAGTTTTCAAGGTGTGAATCGGATTGAAAAGCTTCTTTTGCAATGTTTTTGATTTGAAAACTCATATGGTTATGGAAACCCTAGTCAAGTGGGATCAAAGAGATGCATTAATGAAGAATCGCAAGTACTTCGGTGAAGTTYGAAGTGTTCTTGAGTGATCTTCAAATGACTTTGAGACTTTTTTGTGTTTTCATCCTAGCCAGGTATTGAAAACTTGATTTATTTTATTGTTTTTGAGAATGTGTTCGGATTGAAAATAAGTTTTGATGAGAGAATTCATGAACTTCAAAGATATACAAAATGTTCTTGAATGGCCTTCAAGTCAATCTTGAAGATTTGATTGTTTTGATTCATAAGGAGTTTTGAAAACTTGTTTAAACTGTACTTGAAATTGAAAATTTGGTCTGAAAAGTGTTTTTGGATGAAGATTATCAAGAACTTCGAATGTATTCGAAGTGTTCTTAAAGGATCTTTAAAATGGTTCTTGAGAAAAGATGGATCTTGTTTCTAAAATGCTATGAAATACTTGTTTGTTGTTGTTTTTATATTGCATTTTAGATTGGAATCAAGAAAATGAGTTGAATGAGATTGAAGATGGGAGGAAATTCACTCAAGTGTGTCAAGAAGRATCATGAAACCCTTCTTGGGGTACTTTCACTTTGCAAAAATGCTTTCACCTTACTTTAAGTGTCCTTAAGTAACTTCTAAAAATCTTCCTCAAATTGAAGATCAGGAGGGTATTTAAAGACAATGAAAGGTAGAAAAATTGAGAAGTTGACATTAGCTTGTGTGCCACACAAGATTGTCACATGGCACTCTCTTGTTGGTCCACCGCTTTTCCTTAAACGACTTTCTCCATTATTGAGGTGATTTGCACTTCACCAACAAGTCAACCGCCCAATATTGTTTTTGGTTCGGTAGGGGGCTGCCCCTTTGGTTACTGATTATATAAATAACCTCGGTAACGTAAAAATGGTTCCTAAGATCGTAGAAGAAGTCAAGAGGATGTAAACGCAAGGAATATTAAACTTGTTGTGGAACAAGACTGACGCTTAAAACAAATAGAAATGAAGAGAAACGAAAGCCATCCATTTATAAAATAAGGATAGAGTTTGACTACAACTATATCACAAGGAAGGATGTTACCCTCCATGTTTACACAATTGGGATAAAAACGAACACGTTACCGATCCATTAGAGGATGAACTACGCTATGCTAAGCTACGCTACACTACGCTAAACTATACTTGACTACTAAGTCAAGTGCGGCTAAGGAAAGCTAAATGCTAAGAAAGATAGATGTTTGTTTGATTGTGTGTTTGTTCCTTTCTTTTCATCCGGTTTCATCTATTTATAGGCCTAAATGGTAGAGATCATGGGTGGTTAAGAATAGTTATTCCTTTTGACAGTTTCTTGGCGCTCTTTCCTTAATATTTGAATATTCGCGCTTCCCTCCAAGCCTCCTTTATCGCTTGATGCTTCATTAGCCTTCTTCTGTTGGGCCATCTCCAAATGGGCCACTTGTACCATAATCCATTCTATCACTTATGTTCTATCATTGGACTGGATCATTTAAGAAGTGCCAAGTAACACTTGTCTCCTTTGATCAGTACTATTGCTAGTTGTCGCCAGTTAAACTTCACTAGTCAAACTCTTGGTTAATTTATCCTCTTATCGGTCAATGAAGTCAACTGAACATTTTTATTTAGTATCATGGATTTGAACTACATCGAGACTGAGTAGAGGCCACTACATGCGGGCAGATTGGGTCAAAGATCTGGTCCGTACCATGTCCTCAAACCCACAATCTGGTTACTCGTCCTAATAGTGAGGYCATTAGTTTGGCACCAATGTTTTGGGCATCCGCAATTAACCTGTATAGGCACGGTGGCGATCCCCTCTATCGACAACACACCCCAACGTACTCACGTGCGGTATCTGTGGCTCAAGCCCATAATTCAAAATCAAAATAGGACAAGGCTCGATAAGTGCACACGCCTACAAAATGGCGACTTCATTGGGGATAATCACGATTAGGTGAGTGGACAGACTTAAAAGTCTCGTAGTTCCATTTTCATAATTAATTGGATTGTGCATGTCACCCTCCGAATCGGGTCACACCTTAGGTTACTTGGTCTCAATATGGGCATGTTCTATGCTCGAGATCACCTTAAAGGGGGATGTTACCTTGGTTCTTGTAGTTAATGGATCACATGGTTAAGGCAAGTCCTATCTCGCCCATGCCGTGTGCACGTGTTACTAGATGCGTATACATAAGAGGTAACTTGACCATACATCACTAATGCTAGTGGTGAAATTTGGACTAAGCTCTACTTTTAGGCATTGTACCTTCTTCGATCTAACCAACCCGACCTATAGCTCACTTAGATTATGACCATAAGTGAATAAATTCGACTTGTGTTTCTATCAATATGCTTGTGCCTATGACCATTAGCTTATGACTCCATTTAAGGCTACTAATCCAAAACCTAGTCCATGACTACTCAGTGTCCCTAATTCAATTCATAAGCCCTATTCGAGTCCAACCCTTAGATTTAGGCAATTCAAAACCGACTTAGGACTAATCTAGGCCCTTTCCAAGTCAAGCCCAAACCTAAGGACCTTTAAAACTAACTTAGGTCCAACCTTCATTGTTTTCCAAGTACAAGTTAAAGATCTTAAAAATTGAACTAGGTTCATTCGTAGGCCYATTTCTATTTCAAATTTTAATTTAAGCATAGGCCTAGAACCTTAAGACTGATCTAGGTTCGACCTTACACATTTCAAATCCATACCTTAAGTGGCCCAAATCTGATGTAGGCTCAATTAGATATTTTCAATTTCAAATTCAAAGTTCAAATTCAAGTGAGGCCCAAGAACTTTTAAACTGACATAGGTTCGGCTTTAGGATCAATCCCTCTCAAATTCAATTCCAACTTTAGCACCAAAAAAYAGAATCAGGTCTAGGAATAGACACATTCAATTCCAATTTCAATTTCAAACCTTAGGTTTAGAACCTTAAAACCGAATTAGGTTCAATCTTAGGAGCTTTCAATTGCTAGTCTAGTCCAAGTCTAAKCTTTTGTTTCTAGATCCTAAAGCGCTATTTCTTGAATTCAGGCAAGATTGCAAAGGCTCGAGACTTGTATTTGGGACCTAGAAGAGTAACAAGAAGCCAAACCCGATGTGTTCCCGTTCTCCAAGGCACCTTTATCCCAAAAAATCCCAGCCTATTCTACATAGCCAAACTCCACATGGCTAGTGTCAAATAACAACTTGCTACTATTYCAAAACAACTCAAGAACAGCTCCACATGGCCTTGATACCCAAGAAAAAGCATAAGGGAACTAAAGGAGAAGAAGGCAAGAGAGAGACCTTTTGMTTCTGACGAGGAGGAAGAAGACAAAGAAGAATCACCACTTCCTCTTCTGAAGACCAAGACGGAAAAAAGGGGTTGGACAACTAGAAGAGTTGGTAAAGAAAAGTCAGAGAATTCAATCCATGGGCCTCGTGTTGCTGATTATGAGGTTAAGGACCAGCTTCYTATGAAGTTTGTCATCACTGATTTGCCCAAATTCAAAGGGACCGAAGTTCCAAATGATCACCTCCGCACTTTCAACATTGCAATGGCCTTGAAAGGAATGGGTAAAGAGCTGTTCGTTGTGGTGTTTCCTATTACTCTAGACACCCATCCCTCTAGGTGGTTCAAGACTCTGAATCAAACTAAGCTTGATGACTACGAGTACATCAAACAGGAATTCCTAAAGCAGTACATGTACAATTCCATGCATCCTATCGTACTTCGTGAACTAGAGGCCACCAAACAAKKAGAGAAAGAAGACTTTGCTACTTTCCTGAACAAGTGGAGAGAGAAGGCCGCTCAGATGATTAATAGGCCCAGTGATGAAGATAAAGTTCGAATGGTCATCAAGAAACTTCAACCCAAGTAACACGAGCCACTCAAGTTCCAAGCCATTTAATCATTTGCTAGGCTCTACAAGGTTGGGCTACTCGTTGAAGAAGACGTTCAAGCCCAAACGTCTAAGGTTAATAGCGGGAGCTTTAACAAGAAAGGTGGTTCCTCTTCTTCCAATACCGATCAAATYAGCCACATTGCTAATATCTTCGATGGCAACTCTTCTAACCATCTCGGATCTTCCAATAACAAACCTCAAAAGCTACAAAGAACCTTTCTTTCGATTGAAATGACTTATGAGCAGGTTTTCGACGAGTTAACCACAAAAGGTTTCCTTGCTTCTATTGGGCCCACTCTAGATCCTTCAGAAGATAAGAAATCTAAAAGATGGAATGCCAATGCCAACTTATTAACCTCAAATAATAATAATAATAATAATAATAATAATAATAATAATAATAATAATAATAATAATAATAATAATAATAATAATAATAATAATAATATAATAATAATAATAATAATAATAATAATAATAAATACATAATAATAATAATAATAATAATAATAATAATATATAATAATATGAATAATGAAACTAGGCGTACGCTCGAGCTCAGGATATTGGGGCGCGTACAGCTACTCAACATCTTCAGTAGGATGCAATAGCTAGAGGAGTGGGGCCCAGATTGTACCTCGCTCCCCTCTAACTTCTTGTAGATCGTCTGATTTTTAGTTGTGTAACGCTTGACACGTTGGTGTTTTAATAATACTAATAATATAATTAATAGAATATAATAGTAAAGTAAAGTAATAGATAGTAATAGTAATAGTAATAGTATAGTAATAGTATAGTATATAGTAATAGTATATTAGTAATAGTAATAGTAATAAATAGTAAGTAAAAGTAATGTAATAGTAATAGTAATAGTAATAGTAATAGTAATAGTAATAGTAATAGTAATAGTTAATGTAATAGCAATAGCAAAATAGCAATATAATAGCAAATAATAGTAATAGTAAAGCATAGAAAATAGCAATAGCAATAGCTAATAGCAATAGCAATAGCAATAGCATACAATAGCAATAGCATACAACAACAACAGCAACAGCAACAGCAACAGCAACAACAACAGCAACAACAATAGCAATAGCAGTAGCAACAGCAAACAACAGCAACAACAATAGCAATAGCATAGCAATAGCAATAGCAATACAATAGCAATAGTAATAGCAATAGCATAGCAATAGCATATGATAGTAATAGTAAGAAAATAATAATAAAACAGACATGCTCAAGTGACCCTCTTTTAAACTGCCACCAAAACCATATATCCATCTTTTCACCTTCTACACAAACAATCAACACCCATTGCAACCTCTTTGAGCCTTATCAACATCAAACCAACTATTTCTTTTCTCACCTACATCAAATCAACCTTGATAGTGCTTAAAATAAAGAAAATGACAAGCGAAGTCAGATTTAAAGCTCCAAAAGTGAATTAAATTGATGTCAAAGCCAACCTTAACTTAAAGGTCTAATGAATTCAAGGTTACCATGTAGTTCAATTGTTAAGTTCGAAAAATAAAGCTCTCAAACTAAAAGCTTGTCAAAGTCTGGTTCTAAAACAAAACAAAAATCAAAGTTCAAAGCCTCACACCCTTAACCTTAGCCTATATTACAACCTTAAAAGTCCTCTCCAAACAAGCATTATTTGTAACTTCACACATGACATCATGAACTACGATCGGTCTAATTCTATAAGAATAAGTAGGTAGCTTCACCTCGAGGTCCGACCTAATTAATAAAAATAATCGAGGTTCATTTCAATGAGTGGTTTGATTCTTTAGAATTCAAAAATAAAACCTTTAGTCTAGACCTTGACATAGACTCAATTTCTATCTTGCATCACAAGGCTAACCATGTCAGCCTCACATTTGTGTCAACCATTAGTCACAAATTTCAAACTTTTCGATTTTTTCTAACCATAACACATTAATCAATCAACCCCKTTAGACTCTTTWGAATCAATCAACATGGGGGGCTAAGTGCTTATTCAATGTCAAAACAACATCTCAGTTATGCTTAAGTCGGGGGGCTTCTATTAGTCGTCCTAAATGGCACATGTTTCATGGTCTCAACAAAGCCAAACACAACACTCCTCAATGTTTCAAACTGAAGTTAAGTCTCTCCTAGGAGCTACTCATCCAATTCCAACCTCAAGGTCAATGCAATCTCGAATTCAATTTCAAAATAACACTCTTGTCTAGACACAGAAGGATCCACTCATAGACCTCCGTCTAAGTCTTTTTCAAGTYTAGTCAACTCCAGTCAAGATCAAATACAAATTTTAAAAGTCATAAGTCAAATTTAAAGTCTAAACTAAACWCAAACAAGGCATTGAATCACCATT
Source organism: Bassia scoparia (assembly GCA_008642245.1). Lineage (NCBI taxonomy): Eukaryota > Viridiplantae > Streptophyta > Magnoliopsida > Caryophyllales > Amaranthaceae > Bassia > Bassia scoparia. The sequence continues at coordinate 64,676 of SNQN01001605.1, read as the reverse complement.
ATTCAATTCAACTTCAATTCCAAACTCTACCTACAACAACCCTGATCGTTGTAGGTCTTCGATTCCTTTGCAATGAAATTGACTCTTGCAGTTTCTACTATAACAACCTTGATCTTATAGGTCTACGATTCCTTTGCAATAAACTAACTTTAGTAATTCTATAACAACCCAAATCGTTGTAGGTTTTTGATTCCTTGGAAAAAAAAAGCCTTTGCAACTGTACGACAACCCTGGTCATTGCATGTCTTCAATATTGACCTTTGTAATTCTACAACAACCTTAATCATTGTAGGTTTTCGTTTCCTTTGTTAAAAAATTGGCCTTTGCAATTCTACAACAACCTTGATCGTTGTAGGTCTACATTTCTCTTGCGATAAAACTAGCCTTTGAAAGATCTCAATTTAAATTTTAAACTTTACTTACAAAAAWCCTAACTATTGGTGAACTTCAATTCTAGCTCACAACAAATATCGATTGTTGTGGATGTTAAACTTTCAGTTCTATCCAACAAGAAATTCTAATCATTGTGGCTGTTCAATTTTTAATTCTAGCTTCACCAAATCCTAACCTTTGTAGATGATTGATTCTCAAAAATCATGAAATTTGTAGATGTTCAATTTCATTTTCTCCCTACAAAGACCCAACCTTTGTGGATGTTTAAATTTAATTTTCATCCAAAATCATCAATCTCAATTTTCAAATCCATCAAATTCAAATCTCAACTCACAAAAAGCCCGACCTTTGTTGAATTGCATATGCACATGAATATGTTTTATTTTCAATCTCAATTTTAGACTTGCGTGGTTACCAAATCCTTCCCTAATTGTCAAACCTGAAGCACTGTTAAAGACAATTCAATTTCAAGCTCAAGATCAAGCTAGAGGAATGAGGAACTTCCAAAAGCTATTATACCCACAAGTGTTGGTAAAACTAATTTTTGTTTTGGGGGTACCAAATACTTTGATTGTTGCCTTACAATACTCACATTTCTATAGACACATCCAAAGTGGGGGTCTTTTGTAGTTACCTACATTTGACCAATCTTTAAGGCCAATGATATAGCTATACCACAATGCAATAAGTCAAATTCTAAAGAATAACTTCCTCCAATTATTCATAATATCTCAATTTGCAAAGCCAGAAATCCCTTTTTTATGCTCGAGTGCTCACAAAATAGGATTTAATTTCTAAATAAATATTTCTTATTTAAAAACATTTTTCTAGAATTTTTCAGAATTTTCTTAAGCAATTTCAAGTATTTTTAAAATTTTCAACTATTTTCATGATTTTAAAACAATTTTTAAAATTATCAAACAATTCTAAAAATCAAGAAATTTTTCCAAAACACACTATATATTTTGCCCGATGTTTTCATATTTTTTTGCATAATTTTCACCTTGTGGAATTTAGTTTACACAATTAAAATGCGAAAAACGCAAGCACGAGCGTAAACACGCAAAATGAGGAGTTCTAAACATTTCCATACATTTAAATTAGACAATAACCCTCTTATCTTGTTGGGAAATATTCATATATAATTTCACATCCAAATTGATTCCCAATAGACGGGTATCAAATTTTCTTCCAAAACTTGCTAAAATGATTTAGGAAAGAATCGAAATAGAAAAGGTAAAATTGGTTGGGCGCTATTACCCTCTTAATCATGTGTTCTCACATGATTTGAGCTATAAATAARAGCCCCCAATTTTCATTTCATATAATTTTGAGTTGTAACGAAGTTCTCACAACATTTTCTCTTAAAAACACTACGAAAACACTTCAAATTCAATTTTCAGAAATCTTTAAAAAATAAACACTTTTAAACACATTGAATTCAATATATCTAGGAATTTTAGGCAATAGTTTTTCAGAGTTGTTTCGACTGCACATTGTTGATCTAGGAGGCCACAAAACTCATAAAATTCATCTATATTTCTGTCTTTCTTTGGAATTAGTCATTCTTTTTTTATTTGCATTCTTATCACTTTCAATCATTTAATATGGATTAATTAACTATTCTACATTAATTTACATATAAGTAATTTTTTCTTTTGTTTTCAATTCAATTTCTATTATTATTACTAACTTTTGCTTTGTTTTTCTTGTGTAAATAACAATTGCAAAGACGTTCGATTTTAACTCCAACATTTGTTTTCTTTTGTTTTTGGTAGCGATCCATGGTAACAGATCTTGTAAACTATTTTTCTTTCTTGTATATATTTTTCAATCTCCAGTATTATTGCTAAACAAGACCTATTAATTGCTTGTTGTCATGCCTAATAAGATAATCATGGACGAACAGTTTAGGAACCTCGAATCTTAACCTAATTCAAAGCGAAAACAATTAATTAGTCCCAGTTTTTATGTGCACGTAATTGTGTGCTTAGACTTAKGAATATTGCAATTCATTTAAAATGATTACTTGGAGTATATAGTACGAATTTAGTTTGTATGTGCACGCGTATGTGCACGCGATGCRTGCTTAGATTTATGAATATTGCAATTCATTTAAAATGATTATAAAATACGAATTTAAATAAAATATTTTAAGAAATTGAAATTCTTATTTTATRTATAGCTAATTAGCAATACAATTTATCTTAATTGTAATTAATTTGTAAGTAACTATTACTTGAATTCAAACTACATTTCATAATTTTTTAATTCAATTTGAAATATTGTTCATTGAATTGAATTGTTCACTAATTAAATCACATAATAAATGTATTTTCTATTTTCAATTGAATAAGAGAATTGTTAATTAAAGTCTATTAATCACATTAATTCATTAAGGGTATTACCGACTTTTAAAAGGGGGACACCATTTTCYGCCTTATATAATAGAGATTTATGTGTATTAGTCAACTTGACGCGTTCAATCTTTGTTCTTCTAAGGATTAATACGAAAATATCTATGTTGTTCAAGATTATAATGGTGAATTTGCAATTGAAACCGAATAGAGGTCGTTAAAAATTGCGGGCGACCGGGGGGGGGGAAGTGGGGTTAGGGGGGTTTTGTGCGCTATACCTCATGAAGGTCTTATCCCACGTCCCCGAACTCTTGACCTCGTTCATGACCAAACACCAGAAGTACTTTCCTTGCATCTCATACTTGGCAAGCTTATATGGGTTCGATACTTATTTTGAATAAGAAGGTCCGGATTTGGTATTTACTTCTTTTTATATTTCGAGTACGGCACAATACTCTACTACCAAACCCATACTCTCAATAATGATATAAACAGTGGATCGGCAGTGAACAATACCGACATAAGCAGGGGTAGTCTAGGGGAGGGGGGCAATTGATGAGCTTAAGAAAGCAATTAAGCTACATTTGCGGAATTTAAAACTAAAATAATAGAAATTGTAGATAAGACATATCAAACAGAAATCCCTCAATACATCCAGACGTATAACTGTGCTGGAACATACATGACTTTTTTTTAACTTTAATAGATAACTATTACAATGGAACACCCAGATTCCTTGCCACCCGTTAAGTTACTTTTTGTTGAAGAACTCTGATCACCTCACTATTGTCACCTATTCGATGTGTCTAGTGATCGGGTGTTATGAACTCAATCACAACCAACTGAATAAGTAAACACGCTTTGAGAATTGCAATTAAAAATTAGACTGTGCATTTACGATAAAGATCAAATTAATTTTATGAAAGGTGGTCTTATAAGTTTAACTGAGGTGTTTTAAAGGAGGAATTAGGGGGATGCAGTAGTTGACATCTTAATATTCTATTTGTAGGAAGTGTGTAAGTGGAACTTTGATCACGTCAATTAACGATCTATGTTTCAACAGATCTGGTTAACTTCTAATATGTTACTTACTTGATAAATAGGCCTTATAATCATTTCCTCCTAATTGAAAATTTTTCCACAAACCGAAAATATTTTTTAAACTTTTTCACATTAAAAGCTTTTTTAAATATTTAGTAATAATATTTTAGGAATTTATTAATAGAAATAACTATAATATTTATAAAAAAGATTTTAATTATTTCAACAATATTTTACCAGTGATAAGTAAAAACTGGTCACATTTAACTTATTTCATTGCTTTTTGGCCATTTTGTGTGTTTTCAATTATTCATAACCTTTTGTTAGATTTCACTTTGTTTGGTTTTTGCAAAGTTTGTTAGTTTTTAGTGGTTTTTGTAGTTTTCCTTGGTTCTTCTTTTTCTATCTTGTACACAAATTAACGCTTGTAAGTATTTGCAAGTTCCTAATGTTCCTGTTGTCCTTTGGTTGTTTGGATGAGCTTAAGGCCTTGAACTTCCTACCATCTTTCTTGGAGCTAATATTTGTATACTTTGAGTTTTCAGGTGAGGCTTTTTGCATTGGAAATTAGACTTCTAGTGCTTTCCAACGATATATTACAAGCTGCAATCCGAGCACTGAGCAAGAAGTAATGGCTGTTCAAAGTTCGACAGTTCAGTAGAGGGGTTGCACGCGCGTCCAGTTTCGTCCGCGCGTGTTTGCACGCGCCTGCAGGAAGTCCCCAAACTTCCAGAATCTTTTTTCGCGCGGAGGCGCCTCATTTTGGTTTCGCACGCGCGTCTTCTGCCCGCAYGCGCATCCACCGGCGCATGGCTGTCCGTGCCTGCACAACCCTCCTTCTTTCTTGAATCATTTTAGGTGCGGCCGCGCACTTTTGSCCCGCACGTGCATCCGTAGGCGCCACCTGGGCTCGCRCGCTTATCCGCACGCGCCCCCCTCGTCCGCGCCTGTAGCCATTCCARTAGCGTTTTACGCGCGGCCGCGCATACCAGGGCCTGCACGCACGTCWGCCYGCGCGTCCGCACGCGCATCCACATGGCACCTCCAGATGTTGACTTCTGCATTGTTGACTTGACTTGGAGGAGTTTTGAAGCACATGTGTAATTTAGTAATGGCAAATTTGTAAACAGTTTAGCTTGTATTTTGGGCTTTGTATATATATCTTTAGGAGAGAGAAAACAATAACATAACATAACATAGAATAGAATAGAGAGTAGATTTCAGAATTCTTTTTCATCTTCTTCTTCTTCCTTCAATCCACCATTAGAGAGTAGTTTGAAGCTTTTGATTTTTGCCCTAGTTTTCTTAATTCTTGCTCAAATCTTACAAGTCTTATATGCTTTTGACCTAACATTTCGAGGTAATTTCATTTCTTTGCTTGGATTTTAGTTTTATTGTTGTTTCCTTATGGTTTTGTTCAATTTTCGTTTTATGCAATCTTTGTGGGTATTGTTGATACTTATGCTTTTGAATTCTTTTGCTTCTAGTTTGATAACCCTTGTGTYTGTGAAGGTTTTGATCATAGTTTTGCTTGTTTTGGAGTAGTTTTGAGTTGTTTTCTTTGATACCCTTTTGTTGTTGAGATTCCTTACTTTAATGGCTTCTTATTCATGCTTTTCACTTGTTTTTCTTGCTATTCTTGTTGTAACAATGTTGTGTGAGTAGTATAGTAGCTTAGGAGAGCTAGTTGTCCCTTCTATAATCCTTACAATGCCAAGATGATATAATTTGTTCTCTCCAATCATCATTTATGCCTTGATTTGTGATTTCTCAAGCCTTATTGCT